>CAAKHF010008601.1:0-28760 GCA_901007745.1 Hippocampus kuda
TAAGAGTAAATTTCTCGTGAAAAAAATTGCAATATTACCACAAAAAAAATTAACTCGATTGTATTCAGATGGTTTCACAAGCTTTATTTTGATCTCCAGAAAAAACAAACAAACAAAAAAAAAAAACCCAATCAGAGACGGGAGGTGTGGATGACAACGCGCGGCCGCGCTAATTGCTGGCACAAAAGCACTTCTTTTGTCTCGTTACCTTCGACTTCAGGAGCTTTGCTGAAGCTATGACGTAATATCCACCTCTGGAAAATAGAAAACTGTCCATTCCTTGATTACCAACAACCGCACATCAGACAACAAACGCGGCGCAAAGGGATGTGAGAGGCAGGTGAGAGCGTTTCTGAAGCCGGGCCAAATTAGCAATAATTCCGCTCAAATGACAACTTGATCGTCTCATATTAGGACTCAATAGTTGTGACAATTGGGTGAGAGGGAGCAACACCCAGGTCCTCATATCCAACAAAAGGAAGCATCTTCTATCTCTATAAAATAACAACAATCGTGAAGTTGGTTTTGTGAGGAAGGCCTTCGCTGTCCACATCTGCTCAGTATGCTTGAACAGTCCTTGGCCAGGACACATTTCATGGACATAGCTGAGCTGAACGATTATGTAAATCAGATGCTTGTTGTCGCTGGATCAGTACGGAGGGAACCGGTGTGGCTTGAAACATATGCACTCGCACACACACACACGCACACACACACACACATGCGCAGTTCCTCCGAAGGGACAGGATAATTGGCTGCTGAGCAAGAGCCCCCTTTGGCTCCTCATTAGTGACTATGGACAGCCTGTGCGCATGTGTGTGTGTGTGTGTGTGTGTGTGTGTGTGTGTGTGTGTGTGTGTGTGTGTGTGTGTGTGTGTGTGTGTGTGTGTGTTAGGGTTGGGGGGTTGGTGTTTCAAAGTAGAGTTTGAAACTTGGGTTACAGTTTCAAAGTATTGTTAAGGCTTTAAAATGAAGTTTTCAACTGGGATGACAATTTCAATATAGGTTTTTAAAGTAGAATTAGTGTTTCTAGTTGAGGTTTTAAACACAAGAGTTCGAATTTGAAACAAGGGTTAGGGTTTCAATGCAAAGTTTCAAAATAGGGTTGGGATTTCAAATGAGGTTTTCAAACAAGTGTGAAACTAGGGTTAGGGGTTCCAATCCTTCGCATGTCACTATGGTGTTATTTCGTGGCCGTCCTGCAGGAGGCAGAACGCTTACGACACGGTATTTGCTGTTCCAGCCAGGAGGTGGCGGCAAATGAATGACATGACTGCCACTCCTACTTTCATCGTTTGCTTCAGGAATACAGATGACCACACACACACACACACACACACACACACACACACACACACACACACACACACACACACACACACACAAATGTGTGTGTTGCAGTAAACTGGAGCCTTCCTGTTGCTGTTATTTATGGGTTTTATTGATGCCCCTCCATCAATGGATGGGATGCTGGTGTCTGCTTTCATTGGAGAGGACACTTTCAGAGACACACATATGCAGGCTGTACCGCATTTGATAATCTTATAGATTGGATTTACTCTTCCTGTGTGTGTGAGATAAACACACACATAGAGCCATTCTGGATTATATTACCTGTTCCTGCGGATGCGTGTCTTTTGATAAAGTCAACAAAAGAACAACACTTTGTTCTTTGTGATTAATAATTTAATTCCATGGCAGGACACACGCACACGCGTGTAACAATGGCTCCATCAACAAGGGAAATATTCCTCACAATGCATCAGAAAGGCTTGAAAGGGATGCACGCTCACACACTCCAGATCCCAAGTGGGCTTCAAGGTGTGCACAACGTGAGAGAAGGAGACGCTCGCTAGGAAGAGGTGGGGGGCTTGCAGTAGTCGTCCACTGCCGTGATGGTGGCCTTGCAGAAGAAACAATCCTTGTTGTTCATCAGATGCTGATTGATGCAAGCCCTAAAAAACAAAACAAAAAAAAAAGGCTCACAACTCCCAGCATGGCTTGCGGCGAGTGCCCAATGGCGTCTCGTAGCCTTGGAGGAGCTCCCAGAAGGAGACCGCTTTGGCTTGAGAAATTGACACGCTCAACAATCATCGACATGAGTGTGTGCGTGCGCGCGACTAACTTGCAGGACTTGTGCGAACAGGGCTGAAAGACGGCCGAAATGGAGTGCGCATAGCAGATGGGGCAAAGGTCATCCTCGCTGGCTGGCTGGAAGACATCAAAACAGAAATGGCGCACGTGACTTCAGCCATTTGCAGCTTTTCAAGCAAGGAACATTTATGGGATGTGACGGATGGCCGCCGGTTTATGAGGCTATGGTTGGATGAGCGTCAGGCGCTTAAGGCCTCTGTTGCCTCAAGCCCCCGTTGGACTTGACGGTAAAACTAAACACGCCACAAAAAGAAGTACACAGATTGTACTTTTAAAAACTAGACATGCGTCTTTTGAGAATCACCGCCCGTGCTAATGCTAAAGTCACTGTAAAATCCCATTGACATGCTAAGGGAAAGTTAGCATCAACCTCCGATGTTCCCGATTCAGACAAGTGCTTTAGGAACACAAAACAGAAAAGTGATACTTGAAGGCACAGATTCCTCCAAATATATGAAAAACAAGTTCTATGACGGAAGCTCAAGAGTGTTCTTTGAGCGGGCTACCAGGCGATCGCGATCGACATATTGGGGACACCCCTGGTCTACAACATGACGGGAGGACAACCTGTGTGCTGGTCGCCGCCTTCTGTGATTCCCTGGTGAGGAAGGCCAGCATGCTTTCCACCTTCAGCTTCTCCTCCACGCTGATGTAGTCGCTATCTGCAAAACAAAAGCAAACCCAACAGGCATGCTAGCAAGAGTACGGCACCACAAGACAACAAAGTGCCCGTGTGCGCGACTCACATGCATTAAGGGAGAAGTGTTTGTGCTCTGACGGGCCGGTGGGAAGGTGCGGACCCACGGAGGGCACCAAGGTGGAGGAGGAAGAGGCGAGCGTGGCCAACGCCCCCGAGCCCGACTGGTCGCCAGCCTCACTGAGAAGGTGCTGGATGGAGTGAAGCTGGAAGCACGGGTCGGACAGCAGCACGCACGCCGCGCGGCACATCCTGACACACACAACACAACTCATGAGCACCTCGCTAGGCTAATTCCCGGTGGCGGTGCGTGATGTCATCGTTTCACTTCCTGTCAGATGTGACGTGAGATCAAGAAGAAAAACCCAATTCCAATGAAGTTGAAAGTGTAGGCGCTTGTGTCTTTTTTTTTTTTGTTTGTGAGTGAATGTGTTTCAGTGTGTGTGAGAGAGAGAGAGAGAATCAAGAGGAAATACTAGACAAAGGGGAGACATGACGAAGGGACAGAAACAAGAAATAAAAAATAAAAGGAGGAACAGAGCGAGTGAGTGAGCGGGGAGGGGGAGGAGCTCCCAGAGAAAGGCTAGCTCAGCTCAGCTCAGACGAGACGCCCACAGGACGAAAAGCCAAGGAGGCAAAGGCAAACATCGACCGTGTTGACGCCCAGCTGCCTGGGTGCGCTCCTCTCCGCCGCCGGCGGGAGGCGCGGCTGAGATCGGAGAGGACCCGAGAAGAGATGCCAACTTCTCGGAAAACAGCACGTCGGAGTTGAGCCGAGCCGGGTTCGGCGCGCGGTGACGAGCGGGTGCCGTCCTTCACCAAACACAAACGGCGAGTGGCAACAGGAAGCGGAGAGGAGGAAAAGCTGGCAGCTGTGTGGCCGACGCGCACTCAATGAACAACAACTGATGTGAGTCCAATCAACACACACTTGACTGTGTGTGTGTGTGTGTGTGTGTGTGTGTGTGTGTGTGTGTGTGTGTGTGTGTGTGTGTGTGTGTGTGTGTGTGGAACGGTGTGAGACTGTGGATGCATGTGTGTGAAGGTGTTTGCATGGATTGTTTTTGTGTGAAAGTTGCTGTACATTTGCTGTGCAACTGTCTGTTGTTTCTGCCCCTCTTCAAACATGAAATGAAAAATGTGTGTCATTGTATGTGTGAATGCAAATACATATGAACGTGTTTTTGTGTACAATTGTGTTTGTGTGTTATTGTGTGTGTGTGTGTGTGTGTGTGTGTGAACAAGGTTGTATTTTTTAATGGGAGAATGTCTGCGCGCACATTTGAATTTGATTTGTGTGCTTTTGTCTGTCTGCATGTAAATGTGTAATTACATGTGTGTGCGCGCGCGAGTTTGTGCCTGGGTGTGCTTTCGTCTTGGCTGCCACTGTCGCGTTTGTTGTCAATTTGTATTTGAGACCGAGTGTTTTTTTTTTTTTCCCCTCCCCTCTTGTGGCGTACAGACGACGCGGCCACAGCCCGGCGTTCTACGCGATCTGGCATTCCCGATGGAGGACGTTATGAGCGTCTGGTCCAGCAGCTGATGGATGCTTTGGCCACAAAGCTCGAGGCGGCGCTGCGTGTTTGCGGTTTGTGAAGGTTCGGACCCCGCCCGGCACGAGCAGATGTGCTTTTGGAGAGTCGCCCTCATTTGCGTCAGCAGCCGAGGAGAAAACTCGCATCGGGATGAATGACGTGAAGAGCATTTTCCAGTGAGAGGAAGCAAACAAGCGGTGCATAATGCGGGCTGTTCTTTGGGACGCGGCAGCGGTGATATCCTGGACTTGGCCGGTGGTTCTGCTGGGCCTTCTCCAGCAGACGCGGTCGGTCGGGTCCTTGGCGTCGGGACACAACTCCTCCCGTGAGGGCGGCTGCTTGCGCGCGGCCGACATCCTGAGCTGCGCCGGGCTCGGCTTGGACCGGCTGCCGGCGGACGTGCCCGCTTCCGTGGTCACTTTGGACCTAAGCCACAATCGTCTAGCGGCGCTTCGGGGGGGAAGCTTTGAGGGGCTGCTGCGTCTGCACACCGTACGCTTGGCGCACAACCGTCTGACGGCCATCCTGCCGGGCGCCTTCCGAAACTCCTCCGGTGCGCTGCTGCGCCACCTGGACTTGTCGTCCAATAAGCTGCGGGCGGTAGAGGAGGCCTCTTTCCGGGACCTTCCCGGCCTGGAGGAGCTGCTGCTCTTCAACAACCTGCTGGTGAAGGTGGAGCGCAACGCCGTGGCGGGATTGGGCGCCCTCCGCAGGCTCTACCTCAGCCACAACCGACTCCTGGAATTTCCCTTCTTGTCCATTCGAGAGCACCCCGGGCTGCTCTTGCTGGACCTGTCCTGGAATCGCCTGCCCCGGCTGCCCCTGGAGAACCTCACCAGCCTGCCGGGTAGACTGCAGCAGGCGCTTTACCTTCACGCCAACCCGCTGGTATGTGACTGCGCCATGTACCGAATGTTCCGCCTGTGGGAGCTTCGAGGCTACCCGCCGGTGACGGAATTCCGGCGGGACTACACCTGCCTGATGTACGGGGTGAAGGGACTCTCCGCGCGCTTCCTCCCGAACTTCCCCCAACCTTGCAACGCTACCGCCGTGACGCCGCAGTCGAGCGACGTGGCGGTGAACGCGGGTCGGCCGGCGCTGCTCCACTGTAGCACCACGCTGACGGGGAAGCACGTCGCCTTCTTCTGGGTCTCCCCGCACCAGGAGTACGTGTCGCCGCCTGGCAACAACGGCTCGCTAAAGATGTTCGTCAACGGGAGCCTGGAGATCGTGGCAGCCCGAGCGGAGGACTCCGGGGTGTACTGGTGCATGGCGCGTGACACGGTGGGTCGGCGCAACGAGACGCAGGAAGTGAACGTGACGGTGGTGACGCACCACGCCAACCAGGACCACGACTCCTTCAACACCGGGTTCACGACCCTGCTCGGGTGCGTGGTCAGCCTGATCCTGGTCCTCATGTACCTGTACCTGACACCGTGCCGCTGCAGGCCCTGCAACAAGGGGGACGGCTCCGCTGCCAACGAGGCTGGGCTGGAGAGTGCCCAGTCCTCCATCCTAAGTCCCACCCCGCCCGCCACCACCGAGGGCCCGGGCCGAAAGGTCAGTACCAACAGACACGTGGTCTTTCTGGAGCCAGTCAGAGAGCAGCAGAACGGGCGGGTCAGGGTGGCAGGGGCGGTTCAAGGGCACCTGGGGCCGGGTTTGCTTCTGGAGCCCGAGGCGCGGCACATGCTACGGCGGGACACCAAGTTTCCAGACACGTCCTTCGTGTTGCCCTAGCAAGGGAACTCCGACAACTACACCGGTGCCACTATTTTATCTCACGGCCCCCTCATCTTCCGCACCCTGCACCGCCCCCCCACCCCCCACCACCACCACCAACATTACAACTTCCACCACATCCCGACTCCTGACCGACACCTTTGCTTTGCCTTCAAAATGACAGCCAAGAATCGATCTGTGCACTGTGACCGGATGGACGACGACTCAAATCACCAAAGATGGCCAACAAACAATTTGAGGGGGGGGGGGTCGGGAGTGTTTGCTGCGTAAACCTTTAAAATCCCGCGAGTACCTTTAAGAACGCTTTGCTGCAGATGCCTTGATGCCGCGCACGGAGCAAGCGTCCCAATAGCTCGGCTGAAAATAGAAGCTCCGCCTGCCGGGTTGGCTTTTCATTGTTAAATGCTGTGGCGAGGACGAGCAGAACAACATCAATAAAACATCAAGGAGCACTTTTGAGGTTTTGTCTGCAAATGTTTTCACTGCACTCACTTGGACCGTCGTCCTTGCACGACCTCCACTTGCTGTCTCGCTCCGAGCGAACATCCCTTCTGGTTATTTTGCTAGCTTACCAAAGCATATCTTAGCAGATCATAGCATAGCTGCGCCGACTGATGCAAATTGAGCTTTCAGCTAATTCGGATGTTTTTGCGTTTCGTAAGAAATGCTGAAGTTTCCCTTTTTAAAAACAAACGGAGGGTAACGTAGCAAGCTGACGACGACGCTCCACTCTTTGACCGTGCTGCTTGTTAGTCACAAAAGTGTCGCCTGAGGGGACAAACCAATCGGCTGGTCAATTTCGAGCCCATTGAAAAGGAATTCTAAATCGGTCTGAGTTTTGCACATGGAATATTCTTAACTCATTCACTCCCAAAGACGTTTTTAAACGTCTTTTCAGACTTGGTCTAGAATTGGCTGGTACTGAATGAGTTAATTTCTCTTAGCGTAGAATAACCAGGAGGAACTTCAACTAGTCCTCACCAATAAGGCGCCAAACTTTGGGCGGTCATGTGACCCACTGCCCCATCGCCCCAAGTGGTTGCATTGTGGCATGAAATCATGTTTTCCAGGAACACGCGCTATTAATAGACGCTCCCGTCAGCAGACGGTCACGCGTCCTCGCCAGCGCCGCGCCGACCAGGACGGCCGCTCGCTGGTGTCGGTCTTGACGCTTGTCCATCTTTTATGCAACGTGTACGCCGCCCGCGATGCCTTGTGGGCGCACGGGTCGGATTTCAACTCCTCACGCCTTGAGCCGCACCGATCTTCCGGCCGCCTGGAGGAAGCGTCCGCGTGACTGACGTTCCTGCTCAACCTTGTCTTCGTTCCCACTTCCTCCGTTCCCCTTGTTTCCATGACAACAGGAGCAGACGGGAAACGCGCCGGGAGCCTCGTGAGGGCCAAGCGGTCACGCCAATGACAAGGGCTACGGTCTCGTCACGTCAAACACTTGCCATCACAGACTTCACGTCTTCCAAGACAAAAACTGGAGCATGCTGAGGGCCAAGGAGCGTTGCGTGCGACACCTCCCGATACCCTTCCCATGAATCATCTGCGGCATTCCACACTGATTTTTCTTCCTTTCTCCTTGATACAACCAAATCTTTTGAATAGAAATCTTGTAAGTTGAAAGCTCTTCAACTATCCCCAAGTCCATATTTTAGTATATTTTCCATACAGTATTATGGGTAAGACATCCTCGCAAACAAGAAAGCCTATGCCAAGGATTTACTTCTAATTAACCTTTTCAGGGACATCGGTTACCGCAGTGGACGGCTGATCGTGTTATCGGGTTACAGGGTGCATGAAAGGCTTCATCTACACAATTGACATGTGTGACGTCATCATGTGAGCCAGCTCGAGTTACGGCAACTTGTAAAACGTGCACGTGTGCACGCGCATGTGGCTGGCTGCTGGATGGAAGCGCTGAGTCCACCTGAGTCAAAGTTGAAGGTGGACTGGGTGAGAGTGGAACTGACACCTCAGAAAGGCAACACGGGCACTCGGGAGCTTGTCAATCATTCGTCAATAAAGCTTGATCACTCATTTAAAAAAAAATAATCTTGAATCACAAATAGAATATTGACCATGCTACTTGTTCTCTGGGAGGAGAGAAGCCTTCCGGACAGGCTAAGATCAGGCTACATCCAACTGAGCAACAATCAGTAGCGGGATCAGGCAATGCAAATTGGAGCCGCAAGAGTTCTCAAGCTCATTGATGGACTTTTCATGACTACAAAATGCTTCTGCTGATTCTCAAAAATATGGAACAAGCACTTCCACCGATGCTCCACAATTGCCCAATAATGGCTGCCGTCCACCAGAAAGTCTTTTGCTCATCTCACCGATAATGTTCCATTTGTGTTACCCAACTTTGGAACGACAAGCTAAATGTCCATACAAGGTCGTGATGAGGGAGTAGAGAAGGATTGCTGCAGATGCAGTCAAGGTGACGACAAGCTCATTTCGGGTGGCACTGGCAGCAGCGACTTAATAATGGAGTAGTGCCGTTTTTCTTTTTTTTGTTCTGTTCAGAAGAGGGACTGAGATCAAGCTACGTCCTACGAAAACGGGAGTGGGAAGAGGCTGCGGAGGCTTCAGGCTGAGTGAAGCCCACGTCCGGCAAAGAAAACAAGAGGCTGCTAAGCTAATTAGCGCCCCCACAATCTCATGTTCCTGATGGGAACGGAAGTTGACAGGCGCAGGAATATGCACACATGCTCTCAATGTGCATGCGCCTGTTTGCTGAGGCACAATGAGAATCACTGATTTTAAAGAGGAGGCGGAAGCATCACGTGTGAACTGACCGCAACACAATCCATACAAAAAAAGACGACATCCTTTGGACCGAAACAAGCTTTGTTTTTTCTTTTTGTTGGTGCAAATCAGACCGGAGGAACTTCAGAACGTCCCCTGGCAAAAACTCCTCCAGGTCAGCAAAACACTTGGGGTGTCTGCCATAAATCTGTGCCACAGCAGCTAAGTGGTTCTGGAGTCTCAGTACTCCAGGAGACAGATTTCTTCAATTGCTGATTGTCCGCTTGCATCGCAAGTCCTTCAACGAGCTTTGTTTGTCAGACAGAAGCTTTGCAAAGTGTCTCGATAAACTCGGAAATTCATTTTTCCATCCATGACAACAATGCGTCCAGGCCCTGAGGTAGGAAAGCAGCCCAGTCAAATCTGGTACACTGCAGTCAGAGTCTAACTAGCAAGCTTGATGTTTTTCAATGTTTTTATTTGTTAAACACACTTTATAATGGTCGGCTGAACGTGTGTGTGGGTTTGCTGACAAACTGTTGGACGAGCCACGAAGGATTCTATATAAGTGTAGCAGGATCAATACTATGGCTGCATATGGACAATCTGATGGGATCCAAAGATTTCTTGATGGACTTCGATCAGGCCAAAGTGAAACGCACACATCAGTAATGGACGCTCAGCGTGTGCACGGGGGAGACCAGCCCAGCAAGCGCGGGCACACACACACGCACACACGCAAACACACTTTAATGACTATAGAGCTCCAGAGTGTTGTCCACGTTTGAGACTACTTAAAAAACATTGGGCCTTTTTCTCCGTGATGTGCACTTTTCCCCCATCGCACTCACGCAGCATCCATTAAAACACTTGCTGTGGTTCCTCATCATGCACCACACTGCAACTGCCACTTGCTCAACCAAACCGCAACCTTTTACTCAAGGCGGGCTTAAACCCCCTCACATAGACGCACACATGTGCTAATGAAATTATCATCGTCATGCATGTGCACATTGTAGTCCACAACATCTTCTAATCAGCTGCAGACAGGAAGTTTGTCCAAAGGGGGGAAAAGAAAAATAAAGTAATTCTACTCTCAAATGGCTTCTCGAAATAAAAAGCCCACGTACGTACATACACACGCAGAGATCTATGATTCGAAATCAACATGTTTCATGCTCCTTAAAACGACACTCAATACGGAACATGTGTAAAACAAAGTGTTGTCGTCAACGCATGACGTGTGACTCACCCATGCCGGTCGCCATCCACAAGAAGTCGAACGAGGATGCCGGTGACGGCCACCAGGATGGGGTAGTGGTCCACGCTCTCCAGACCTCAAACACACAACAACAACAACATCAGTCACGAAAGCAACACGCGTTGCACAGCAGCGGCTTACACGCGCATACCTGGCAATCGCAAGTTCACCACGCGGTCAAAGAGGTTCTTCTCGGCAGTCACCCGATTTAACACCTGATTCAGCAACTGCGGCACACCACAATGGCATGTCAACAACTCGGCCAAAATCCCACAACGGGGTGGCGGCGGCGGTGAAGAGCGAGCCCACCTGAGCCAGGCGGCGCAGCAGCAGCTCAGCGGACGGCCGCGACCAGTCCAGGAAAATCTCCGGGACCAGCGTGACCGTCATCTCCAGAACCCTCAGCAGGCTGACGGACAGGTCGAAGCAGGTGGCGCACACCTGCAACGCCACGACACACCGCTGAGCCCGCCATCACTCAGTGGCCATTGATTATTATGATACAGTGATAAATAGATATTAATTTGTGTTATTACTGTTTTCACCCTCTTTGTTCTTGGGTGATTGATTTTTACACCATAGGCTTGGTATGCAGTAATAGATATTCAAATTGAGAAAAATGCTGATTACGTCACGATTACATCAGGCGGCGTGATGTCATGGCGAGAGACGTTATTTGGCGTTACGGGTGGTGGCATGACGTTGGACTAATTGTGTTTTGCGGCGTGCAGTTATCCACCTTGCTGTCGCGCAGCCTAAGATCATGTGGTCTAACCAGAGGTGGAGAATGAAAGTCCAGAAAGTCAGTTTTTGGCTTCAGCCACTGTGCTTGTACTCAACCGGCAGAGAAAGGAGCTCCGGAGATCGAGCTCGTTTAACTTGTCGCCTCATTTACTTCTCGGCTCGTTTACCTGCAATTTGTGTTGAAGAACTTGTGGCAAAAGCACTTAAAGCCAAACTGTGGCAAGTTTTTGACAACGTCAAGCAGCATAATTTTACAGCGTGCACTGACCTTCAGCTGACGCGTGTCCACAAAGTTCCTCTCTGGACGTTCGGCTGCCTGCTGAATCTGCAACAAGGACGAGACGCGTAAAGAGCGGAAGACGGCCAGGTCGAAGTCGGCTGTGTCTTTGCGTGACCGAGGTCGGGCGGGCAAGCGGGCGTTACCTCCTGAATCATGCCGATGAACTCGGAGAAGGCCCAGTTGAGCTGATTGAGGACACTGTTGAGGAAGGAGGCGGCCATGTCTTTGTCGGCGCTCAGCAGCCGGGCCATGTGTCTCTGGAGCAGCAGCGATGGACACGGCTCTGGAGACCAGTAGCAGCTCACGGGTCACATGATGGTAAATTGGGAGGAAACCGATACGGTGGCTGGCGAGACCGACTACCAGAGAAGCGCGGCAACTAATTTGAATGGCTGCAACAGCCAACCATCCGAAGCTTCCACACATCCCCCGACGAGAGGATGGTGATGGGGGAGGAAGAGGTGGAAGCAGGACACAGGGGAAAACAAACACATTCACCCAAAAACAAAAAGCAAAAAACTAACAAAAAAAAAAAACTAACAGGATGGATGGAATTTGGAAAATAAATCAAAAAGAGTAGAAACCAAATAAAAGGATGATTTAAATTCTGAAATTTAGAAAAAAAAATCAGGTAAAAGGAAGGCTGGAAAAATAATTCTGGAAAACTCAAATAAATAAAATGAAAAGCTAACATTTTCCTGGAAAACAACATTAAAAATGGGATCAAATGAATTAAATAACTTTTTGTGGCTACGACAATAATTGTAAATGAATAAGAAAATAAATACAATGACATACAAAGATATTTAAGAAAACTTACTCTGGAAACTCGCAACGGTCAAATCCCCTTCATCGGCATGCAAAAAAAAACCCAACAAAAACAAAAACCAACGACAATGACGACAAAGTGTGAGCATGCGGGACAGAAAGTGTGTCACAAAAAAGTCACATGACTTAATCAAAGATGGTCACTTCAATGCACGCACTTGCTGCCAATCAAATTCACACCCGCCCACTCGCATGCTGTCAATCAAACTGGGAAACGCCTGCGCATGTGCGCGCATGCCATCTGTTGCCTCGTCATCCTACTTCACGTGGTGGCTGGCTGACGAGGCAACGGACGCATCGGCGGTGTGACGCGCCAACCCATTGATGAAATGGGTCACCTACTCTGGAGGCTGGGCAGGTTGGCGTCCTCGGGTTTGGTCTTGAGGAGGTGCGGCAGGCGCGTGTACCTGTAGCCAAAACCGCAGCCCTGCAACACACGCACACACCAAACGTCACTTCGGAGGTCACTTAAGTGCAAATATGATCCTGTCGTGACCAACTGTGACCAACAGAACACTTCCAAGGTCTTCCACAAGGTGGCCACAATCAAGGCCGAATGAGCCATAATATGAGCAAGCTGAATTTGGAGCGGGATGCCGGAACAAATTCAACTGCTAAGTCAAAGCAGCACACTGTGACATGATTTTTTTTTTCCTTTGGTTTCATCCGTGCGTCCTTGAATGAAGCTAGATTTTGAAAGCAACAGCTGGTTTGAAGCGCGAGTGGACGGCGAAGGGAGCGCGCGCCTCACCCGCCACAGCCGGACCAGGATCCAGTTGGTCTGCGCCCAGGGTCTCTGCTCATAGGGGGCCAGCAGGTTCCTCATCATGGCCACACGTCTGAAAGCACAAGTGCACGCTAGCAAGATGGCCACCAGCGGCGTGCACGCGCGACTCACTGGTCCTCGGCGATCCTCTCCACTGCCCTGAGGGACTGCGGGTAGCAGACGTAGCTGGCCAGCGCCTGCATCAGTGCATCTTTGATGTCTACGAGACAAAAGCGCCGCGCGCCAGTGACATCATTTGTTGGGGTGAGTGGAGGTGTTTCATCAATTCATTTTATTCATAGGTGCCTTTCAGGGCACCGTACAACCTAATTTAAAGAAGCAGTACAATAAAAAGAGCAGAACATGAATCATCAATGAAAATGATAAATCATAAAAACGAGATTCAGTTGACTTAGCAGTCTAGCGTAGAATAAGTGTGTAGCGAATCTAGTTTTAAAGAGTGTTCATGAGAATGTTGTCAGGCAAACAAAAAGTGCTTGACTGACCAGCGAGCGACCTGTCCATTATTTGTCTTTGTGCCCTAACGTGGAGTGCCAAACATTCTCGGGAGTTATCCCACCTTTGGATCAAAGTTAGTTGAGATGGGCTTTCCCACAACTCATCGGAGAACAAACATCATAAATGGTGTGTGTGTTTGAGAGACCTGTTCCAACGATGCGTGGATCCGCAAAGTGTTTGGCGAGAATGGCTGCCAGCTGAGTCAACGTTTCTTCATAGCCTGCGGGGACGACAAAGTCAGATTGGCGGGTTGGGTCGATCCTAACCTGAGAGGGAGCGTGCATGGTGCGTTGGCACCACTGACACATCTGTGATGGACGCACAATGCCGTAGCGAGAAGGGAAGCCACTGGCAGCCATCTTGCATTGCCGCCCGTATAGCGCACCTAACTTGGATTCACGATTACTCTGCAGCGTTTTCACATTAGTTTCTGTCTCTGCAGCACAAATGCCACAGTGTGTGGCATACGGTTGTACCAAGAAGTCTGGAAGAAGCGCTACGTGCACATTTCGTCGGTAAGAATGCAATTGCAAATTTTATCTTCTGAGGTACAGCTCCGAGTGCTACTCAAAGATTGGTCTGCATCGCGTTGTCAGACTCTTCAACAATGAAATGAAAGCAAAGCCCATCGAGAAAAAAGTCGCTGCAAAATGTAAACCAACCTCTGTAAGTCACGATTCACCATACTGAGATCATCTACTCTGAAACGTTGATGCAGAAAGTGAAGTTGGTTCTTCGCAAGGCTCTCATGACTCCACACAGGGATGCCTGCGTAAAACACGAACTGATAACAGTGTTTTCAGTCAAATCCCAATGCAAGTTGTCAGTAACAATGGCAACGCAAGATGGCTGCCCTCTGGCTTCAGCCGGCAAAGGCTGCTTAAGTGGGAGTGCATCACATCGTCTGTACGTCCGAGGGTGGCGCGCACTCACCTGGCAGCTGGTCCATGCTGCTGGCGGGACTGAAGTAGTTCTTGAGCGCGTTGTAGGCGTACATGGCCACGTTGAGGTAGAACTCGGGCATAAAGGCGAACAGCGAGCCCGTGCGATCGGCGCGCTCGATGGTGCCGATGCACACGCGCACCAGCCAGTACACGTCCAACATCTTCTCCTGCGCGAACAACAGCGGTGAGGCATGCCTCGTGCGCACACGCACACGTACGGACGCACCTTGGAGTAGATGGTGGCGTTGATCCAGGCCAGCCTCCTGCTGAGATGATTCAACTTCTCAGCAAAGACCTTCTGACTCTTGTGAAGTTCCTCCAAGATGTCTGATCTCTACGGCGGCAAGCCAATGCCAAAATGGATTAGAAGGCCGCCAAAGACAAACGCACTGCAACACCAGCAGAAGTGGCGTCCCACTTACTCTCGGCGGGCATCGGGCGATCTTCTCATCTGTGTCTTTGAGGGCCGCTGCATACTCGTGGACGTCGTCGGCTACCACCACCATCTATGCAAACAACACAAGTGACCGTCAATCAGGCACCAAGCATCCTCATAAACAACAGACCGGTCACCTGTTGATCACGCTCCACATCTACACAAACAATAGACTGGTTGCCTGCGTGTCAAACAATCATCGACATTTTGACCGATTTTCTGACGAGTATCATGAACCAGACCCATGTCAATTTGTGTCAATTTTCTGCACTCTCCATTTGAAATCATTACCTATTTTAAAAGGATGGAAAATAAAAACATTTGATTTTATTCGATTCGTGGAGAAAAAAAAAAATCGACACACAAATCAATGAATTGATGATAATACAAAATGGTGATGCTGATGATGAAGCTGCTGAGAGTGGCCACACCTTTCCCAGCTGCTGATGTACGCTGAGGTTGTACATCATGACGATCCCGTCGGTGATTTCCAGAAGCGATTTGTCGGCCACGGGCTGATGCGATTGGTCGACGGGTCGCCCAAGCAACAGGCCGTCGTTGCCGTGGCTACCTTCGACTTGAGAGGGAAAAAGAAAACAACACAACAGACACAAAGATCACAGCGTTGACAGGAAGGATGACAACGCGATGGCCGCGATTGCGTCTTTTCGCACATTTTCCTGTGGCCAAAGCTAAGCCACCTATTGGTCGCTAGCGGTGCATTTTGATGACATCTTTTCTGTAATGGGACAAGAACATAGTCCTTGATGACTTACTGTCCTCCTCGGTGCGCTGCTCCATGGCGAGGGCGCGTACTTTGACCTTCTCGGGCTGGCCGAGGGGTCGCCTGGGGGTCATGAGGCTGACGGCGGCGGTGCTGAGGAAGCGGTTGGCGCGGCCCAGGGTGGGCGAGCTCAGCCAGCCAGGCCGAGCTGGGGCACCGCCCGCCGACGCCCCCGCCGGCCTCTGAGGGCGACATAAAAAAAAAAAAAAACAACAGTTAGCTCAGTTGGGGGGAGGGGAGAAACAAATAAAGCCCACAGCTCCACATGAATATAGCTGTTGTTTTTTTTCATTTGTTTATCAAAGCCGTATTATTATAGGAAGAAGTGACAGTGCTGCCTTGAGATCGAGCTGAATTTAATCAAGCCAAGACGAACCTGCGCCGCGCCGCTCTCGTCGTCCTCGTCCAGGTCGTCCATGGACGCCGCTTGGATCTCGGCGGGGTCGATGATGATGTTGGCCTTACTCGCAAGGTCGTCTGTGGGAGCACAAGGTCGCCATCGACTTCCAACGTTAGCAGCAGTCACGCATCATGCTGTCAATCGGCTCAATCATCGACGCTCATGAGGGAACGAGACAAAAATCAACGAGGGACCATTGATCCATCAATCAATCGAGCAATCAATGGACATGTAAATATACGGAACGTAGTTGTAATAAAGGCTAAATGGCTGCATAAAATTGGTGAAGGGACGGACGCTGGAGAAAAGCGTCATAAAAATGAGGAAAGCACCACATGACTTACTGCGCGAGTTTCATTCATTTCATGACAAAGCGTTTAATTCAATATAGTCGAATATCAAACGAATATTCCCTACAGAAAAGAAAAAAGCAGGAAGAATAGCCCAAAGGCCAAAAAGTCACACGGTGTCGTTTTTTACAACATGCGCCGCTTTTGTGCGACACAAAGCAATGGCGCCTTCTCGTTGATCTGCAGGAGGCTTCCAATATGGTTCCGCGCTTTTCCTAATTGGCCAAGCTGGAACTTACCCAGAGGCTTTTTGAACTGGTTGCCAGCCAATCGCAGGGCAGGTGAGACAAACAAGAAGTTGTTCCTAATTTGTGTGCCTTCATATTTTTCATGCACGATTGCCCTTTACAAAGTCGTCTTTCATTTTGCAGTTGTTTCATTTGTTAGATGTGACTTTTTTGCTGCTGACTGAGTGGACTGACCTTTGAGCGTCTTCTTGAGGTGTGACAGCAGCCCGCCCAGCCGCTGCAGGTCAAAATAGTCCACCTTCCCGTTGTAGAAGAGCTGCGGCGGCACAAACGCCGCTGCAGACAAGTCGACGGGGCGACACAGATGCGCCGCGGCGGCGCGCACCGCAGAGGACGAGACGAAGAAGAAATGAGACGAATGTCAGAGCACGGAATGGGGACGGACACGGATTAACAATCATCAGCAGGTGGTGCACTTTTATCCACTTGGGGTCACCAGCAAAACTTCGAACACTCTTGTATCTGTGAATCGGAATGCGATTGGCTTTAAGAGGCGGGGCCTGGCCTGGTGAGGGGCTGTGGGTGTCAGCGAATGAAAAGAATGCATACAGGTTCATTTCCTGACTGACATAAACAAAATGTGGACGGAGAAGCAATCTTTTGTCACCAGGCAAGACTGCAGCCATTTCAAGATGGCGTCAGTGGACGCGATGGACAGGCGAGTGGACGTGACGGACAGGCGAGTGGACGCACAGCGGCGGCAGGCTTTCGTACCGTCACTGCTGACGCTGCCCGGACTCTTCTTGCAGCTTTCATCCCAGCAGGCGCGCACGGCCGTGATCAGGCGGTGCAGGAAGCACAGCATGTACTCGGGGGGGCACAGGGCAGTGGGATGCTACAATACACACACACACACACACACACACACACAAAAGTCATCCATTTTGGAATGAGGCTGTAAGTAAAGTGAAAGGCTGTGACTCATTGCTGTCTGTTGTGGTGTTAAAAGTTGGAAGTGCTCGCTCTCACCCCTCGGTTGCTGGCGTTCTCTTGCAGGAATTTGCGGAACTTGTTGAGGAAAATGTACCGAGACGCTTCGCCCTAAGCAAAATCAAAACGGGACCAAAAACTCAGCAAATGATGCAAGCAAGTTCCGTCAAGTCCAAATGATCAACATCTCCATTTTGCCATTCACTGATGTTATCCATTCGTCCCAACTTGGTTTTACATAATTGCTTTCTAAGAGCGACTTCATTTGAAAGATGAGCTGGCATGCACAGCTTACACTAACAACGTGGCTTTTAACTAAAGAGGAGCTAGTTTACAAAAGCATCGTTGAGAAGTGAGCAATTTGCTTGTTATATTTTTACAATTTTTCCAAGCTCCTGCGTGACTTCATTTTTTTTTTAAAGCATCTAAGGATCGTACACACTGAGCAAAAAAATCGCTTTTACAGTGACAAGCAATCAGATTTTTTTCTTGAGCCAAAAATTGAAACATATTAAAATATGAACAAACGGTGATCGCAAAATTTTTTAATGAAATTCTTGGAAATTGCCACTTAGTGACCTGAAAGCAAACACGTGCTGCAATCTGAACATTTTGTATGATGTCAAGACAATTCTTGTTACGAAAAATAAAAATCCATGCACGTACTGTGCTCTTGTCTTTGTTGTTGAGCAGCAGCCGGAGGATCTGCACCTGCAACTTCTCCACCACTAGAGGGAGACAAATGCAGTTTTTAAGCGATCACACGAGGTAGTTGGCAGGTGTTGTACAGGCAGATCCGTTTGTTGACTTTCCTACTCGACAACGACAGAATAGCTCAGTTGACCACTCGCTGATCACGTCATGGTTTCGATTCGAGGAGCAGGCAGAGCCACTGTGCACAAAGAAGTGAACGAGTGCGCTCATCCACGCGAGTCAGTCAACTTAATTGATTTCTGTTGCCGTCTACATCGCAGAGACTAATTCAGTTTGCAGAGGGCGAGACCTGCTGGAGACATAGAGAGAGGAACATGCGCTGATGTACAATTAAGGGAGGGGAAGGCAGTGCTGACGTAACCTATATTGAGGATGAATCATTGATTTTTTTTTTTTTTTTTAAATCTTTGTGTATCTTCCAAATGACCCATGGACCGGTACTGGGTTGTTGACTGGTTTGGGACCATTGCAATGGGTCATGTGACTGAGATCGTGCTAATGATCAAGACACCCTTCACTCAGATGTATGAAAAACAAAAGCTTTTCCAAATTGACGACGTGGATATCCGGGGCGATTGGCTCCCGCGAGACGTCACCCTCGTGAGAATGCAGAGCAGTATTTTGTCACGATATTCCAACGGTGTCTTGTATGCATAACTGACCAAATGAGTACAAGTATGACCTGGTTGAAGTTGCGACACACCCAGGAAGGAACGGCGTCCGTTGAGTTTGGCACAAAGTATTTTGCAGCATTGTGCAGTTTTGGGCACATTTCATGGACGGCTTCGAGTAAGCTTTTGCATACTCCACCGATGCACTTCCATGTATCGGGGAATTATCGCCACGGGCGTATCCCACCTTCGATTCTTTTTTTCAGCCGCTGACATCCTCGCTCATAAGCTCGCCGCCGCAGACGCTCATCTGAACTCTCGTCTTTGGGCTCACACTCATCTTTTCCCTAACGGGGAAGACGACAATCACGCTCAGGCGTGTGTACATGAGTGGGATGGTGGGCGGGTGACATGGCGGAGACGCACCCACCTCCTTGTCAAAATGCGTGGGCCACCAGGTGGTGGGGATCAGCTCCTCAAGCCCCGCCTCCTTCACCCGCAGCGGAGTCTTGATGTAGAAGAACACCACCGAGCGCAACACGTCAAACGTGCACTCACGTTAAAGAACACGCACCGAGTCTGTGTCTGCGCACGTGTGCCTGAGACAGGCGCCACCATGTGGACACGCAAGGATATAAGACGTTGTTGAGCAAATACTTCCTGGACTTCTCGTGACGCAGGATGGCCGTCGTCAGACGAAGGTAGTGGATCTGAAAGGACGTGGGCAAAGTTCAACAACGCACAGGTGCACACAAACACACATGAAGCAGACATACGAGACACACGCGGGACGCTGGGTACCTGGAAGCCGAGGTCGGGGATGATCGGGGAGAAGCGGTACGCCCTCAGCAGCGACATCATCAACTGCTTCAGACACTCATTCACCTCGTAGTCCTGCGGGTGAGCGGTGAGGTCACGTCGTGCCCGCGTGCGCGTTGCGTGCGCGAGCGTTTACCTCCATGAGGAGCCAGAAGAGGTCGAGCAGCTGCTGAATGAGTGGATGCTCGTCCACGGAACCGCCGCCCTCCAGGATCCCCAGCAGGAAGTTCATCAGCACGTCCTCCACCAGGTACACTTTACACTACGCACGCGATGCGTTCACTGACACGTGCAGACAAAACGAATGAAAAGGGAAAGAAAAGACGCACTCGCTCACCATCAGAGGAGCAAAGTGGTTGAAGATGTGCGCCAGCGTGATCAGGACGGTCGCCTCGCCGTCAAGTCTCCACACCGAACAATCCGTCTCCACCACCCGCTCCTCCTGCATGACACACACACGCACAAGCAAACAAAAACAGAATCACGAGAACACACAGACGCAGACTCATGAGTTGCTCTCTGGCGTCCAAGCCCGTTGCTGTGTTGTTCTTGTTTTTGCATGTGCACGCGGTGAACGACCTGCACGTCGATGCGCGTGGACAGGACGTTCTTGACGAAACCCAGCAGCTTGTGAGCCTTGAGTAAGTCGGCGGCAGGCGGATCCTGCAGGGGCAGATAGCCCTCGCACGGGTACGTGAGCGTGTCAAGGACAAAGCCAGCAGCATGGACAGACAAAGGAGACGAAAGGCGGCGGCAGCGGAAGGATATCTGAGTGGCCGGCTGCCGAAATTGAAGGCCACCGACTCCTTGAACGATAGGCTGATGGCGGGGAAGTAGGCCACGCCGGGTCCCGTCTTGATGTCGCCAAACGCCGTACCGAGCGATTGGCCGTTCCTGGGCACACGGCAGTCGTAATGATGCAACTTTGACCACAAAATCCTCAAAAGTGTTTGGAAAAGCACATTTGGTTCTTTAGGATCACAAAAATGTTTTGTTGCATGTGTGTCTGCAATTTTTATTGCCAAAAAACAAACTAAAAAAAACACTTTTACATCCCTATTGTGTGGTATTGCGCAATTGTTGTTGAGTTTATATTATCACTAAACAATAGCAAATAATAACTGGTTAATAAACAGTAATCCATTTTGGAATGCCGTTTCATGCAAAAATGTTATCGGATTATTGACTGGACTCTACATCTCCTAAAACAAGTGGATAATGACAGACATGAAGATCGCGTGCGACTTACAGGCAGAAGGCGATGGTGGCATCGTCCAGGTCGATCAGACAGCTGACGATGTCGCCCGCTGCCCACGACTGCCAGCGCACGAACAGAAACGCAGCGTCAACGTCGTCGCATCAACGCCGTCGCATCAACGTCGTCGTCGGGTCGGCAGCCGTTCGCTCACCTTGCCGTAATTGGTGGTGACCACGTTCCACTTGCGCACTCGGTTCCCATCGTAGGCATACGAGTCGGGCGTGTCGCCGACACCCTCCTGGCGGGAGGTGACGGCCGTTAGTGAGCGTCCGTCACAGATCGGCGGGGGCGCCGGCGAGCGCTCACCTCTTGGTTGAAGCGGCAGTTGAGCGTGCACCAGCCGATCTGCATCAGACCCTGCGACGAAATCAGCACCTCGTACGCCCACTTGCCTGTATGCCAAGGTCAAAGGTCAAAAGCAAGCCGTGTCATAAAAATGTGGCTTACTTTTGCTCACCAAAATGTGCTTTTTTGATCACGGAGTCACAAAAACGCAACTTTTGATTGTTTTAGCACAAACAAGTCTGGCAAAAAACAATTTTGGGTGACAAAAAAAATAATTAAATAATCTTCAAATTAAGTGTTGGTGACAAATTTCTGAATTTCCAAATCTTTAGTTATTGCTGAGCAAAGGCAAGCAAAGTTTTCTGCACCCGAGCAGGCGGTGCACCCGGCCCGTGCTCACCTTTGTAAACGCAGGTGGTGGCCCGGATGGAGCTGAAGTTGCTGTGGCCAATCACCTGAAGGGGGCGCGGCAAGCAAAAAGGCCTGGTCAAGGCGGCCGACTATGGAACTTGTAAAACGGGAAGGCGCCCTACCCCCAGCAGGTCGTCGTCCACAAAGAGGAGGCCCTCGAAGCCGCCGGTGTGGTCCAAGACCACCGGCTGAGGACCCAGACGACCATCAACCTCACGGTCTGCGGGACAAGGCGGCAAACGTTGTTTTTTTTGGGGGGATGCCAAAGAGCGTGATGTGCAGACATACCCGCACTGTCGTCAGCCGTTTCGCCTTCACACAGCAACGTTTCCAGGTGAGCGTCCAGATCCTGGAAGGCCAAAGGCTTCCTGAACAGCAGGGGGAGCCGGCGAGTAGGCCAGTCAGCACGGTCGATCCACCAAGGGGAAGAAGACCAACAACCATCGTGAGCAACTTTATTGACATATTACATTTTGAGAGGCCTGCAAAGCCTTTTAGCGTACGCCAACATGCCAAGCAGGGCTCCCTCTTCAACACACACAAGCGCTGCATATGTGAATGTGTGTGTGTGTGTGTGTGTGTGTGTGTGTGTGTCTATGAATAGAAGTGCCTGTAACACAAAGCGCAGCAGCTGCGCGTATTCCACTCCAGTATCCCCCTGCCTCATTCAAAAGCTGGCAAAAACCTCAAGCAGAAGCTAACCCCGACTTCCAGTAAAAACGTGTACTGTTGCCAGTACACAGTCACATTTTTAATAGAAAAACAAGTCGAAATATGATTTTATATAAAATATATATATAAGAAGCAGAAAGCTGCCCAGTCACCAGGGTGACAGACAGACAAACAGGCCGGCGGACAACCTGAGGGAGGGCGGAACGGTGGCCTGATTGGCAGAAGGGAAGATGTGGCGCAAATAGTCGCTCAGCAGCCTCTCGTTGACGATACCTGACAAGAGAGTAAAAACAAAAAAAAAAAAAAGTGTCGTTTACTTTTTCTTTTTCTTTTTTGTTGCTGTATGAATGAAACGGAGATATGAATAATGAAGAGTAGACTTCTACTACTGTAAGAGGAATATTAGTCATTGTATTATTGTAAAGAAAAGTTTGGACTTCAGTGCTTCTGTGACATTCGAAGAGCAACATGAAAAAAAAATACAGTGAAGATTTTTGCAAATGTATTACAAGAAACAAATGAAGAAATCATATCAATTTTGGAACAGGATGTGAAAAAAAAGGAAAGCAATGTGAGCACTTTGCAAATGCACCATCCATGTTGTTTGTTCCTGTTGCACTTGTCATTCACTACGCACTGTTGACACAGATAGTTGCATTAAGAGCAGTACAGACATACCAACGATGACAGGAATCTGTGAAAATTGGTGGTTTGTTTTACAAAAATACGAGGACGTGGCGTGAAGGTGGAAAGCGTTACCGGTGGACTTGGGCTTGTCCATGTCCGAAGCCAGTCTGTAGTTGCGGCGGCTCAACGTTGTGCCGCCGCCACTACTGCCTTTGGAGCTCATGCTGCCTGCTGGGAAGTCGGCCACACGCAACCGCTGCAGACACACACACAACAAGAACAAAACAATAAAAATGTAAAGATACAATTGGCATCCTGTGCTTTGCCTTCAAGCCCATCATGATGGCTGTGAATAACACACTCCAATAGCACTCCCTCCACGCTTATTTACCAAAGAGTCTGATCCAGCACAGCCAATCAAATGTGAGCATGGGGCTGAAGAAGAATCAACACGTAAACAAAATTTGACCTTAAATGGTGCACAGACATTGGAGCAGAGACCTGCTTCTGGACAAGTTGGGGCTCTCCGTGTCTTGTTCAAGGGCAGAGTCTCAGGGTCATCCTTTTTTCATGCGAACCGAAACAAGAAATGTTTTCTTTTTAGGGGGATTATTTTGTTTATTTTATTCAACCCAACATACTTACCCAACTGTGACTTTTGGTGCAATTAGACATTTACCTGTTTTCACAGACGACGATACGCCCCGCAATGAAGGACGCCTCAATTATCCCGTCATATCAGATACAACTGGTGCAGAATTTAGCTGCTGAAGTCATGACGAGGAACCCCCCCCCCCACACACACACACACGCGCACGCACACTAACCCACTCTTGGAACAGTTCAGCTGGTGAGCGGTTAAATTTAGAAAACATTTCAAAACCCTCACAGACTCATTTGGACCGGTGGACAAGAGAAACCGCGCATGTCGGCTTTGACTTCTTAACCATTGTCAATGCACTTCAGGGCACTGAGCATCGCACTGAGCATCGGCTCAGTGCATGTTCGCTTGGGCATGTTTCCAATGTTGACTTTGTGACCCCTGGATAAGATGTTTGGGTACCAGAGAAGTCATGTACTCTATGCGGTGCGATCCTTCCACGACAAGGAACGCGACGGCGGCCGCCACCTTGCGCTCGGGGTCTGCGCTCAACTTTTTCATTCAAAGACATATCAAAACAAACACAAAAAAACGGTCAAGTGATGCAACGTAGCAGAAAAGACGCCAAAGTCCAGGCACTCGTACCTCGAGGCAGAATTTTCTTGGTATTTTTGAGTAACACGTCAGGTAAAGTGACGACGTCAAACTGTCTTGGAAGTTTTAGCCTGCGTGTCGCCATTAGGTGAGCAGAGAGTTTTCCAAAACATGTCTTCGCGCACAAGAGAACACCGAAGGCCATACAAATTATGGCAAGCGAGCACAAATGACAATACCCCGGCCAGCACCAAGCGCTGAAATGCTAGCCGATCGCTGGCCGGGCTAGCTTGCATGCTAGTTTTCAAGGTAACGTGACGAAACACGAACATGATAAAACAAAAATCTGACGTTTACCTGTTTTGTCCCGCTTCAGCGCTCGCTCCACTTGTCCTCGTGGGGGAGGTTGTTATGGCGCCTATTTGAGTCTCGACTGAAGAATGCGTGCTTGTTTAGGTTCTTGTTTAGGCTCATTTGGACCACAACACAACAGTCTGGCTTGGCCACGCCTACCGCTACGGCGTTTCAGCTCAACCAGAAATCCTCCAAACGCGAAGTCATCATATAAAAAAGTCACCGGTTTTTGCAAAGACTGTTGCTGTTCTGAAGTATTGCTGCCAGACTAGAAAACAATAATTATTTTTAGTAATAATAAGGATCACATCTCGCGGTATGACTTTCACCTTAAAAGTCGTACGTTTCACGATGTGACAAACTCCACGTTACAAAGTGATCAGTGTCACGTTTCAACGTCTTAGACAGTTATGTTGAAATGGGATCGGTTTCACTTCCGCATTCGGCAAAACAACATTAAGTTCATTCCGATTCAGATCACTGGTAAAGTCATTTTTATGTCTTGTAAATCAAAGTCACCAGCTACGTAATATTGCTGCTCTTATAATTTTCCTTTGCACTATTCAGAGAGTGGTGAGTGGCTGCCCCTTCCATTCATTTCCGAACGCATCCCATACTCTCAAGCAATCAGTATGTCATACTTGAATAGTTTCCATCTGGACTGCTTGGCCCACTGGTATCCCCAGTTGGAGTGTTTTGTTGCATGTAGATTTTTTTAAATAAAGCTAACGACAAGCATAAGTAGGTGTGATCTGTCACATGATTTTTATTATTACAGTCAAAACTAAACAGTTTCAGAACTTCACAGTGTTTGTTAGAATAAAAAACATGCCAGATCTTCAACACTCACAATTCCCTAATTACATATATTAACATCAACTGATTTTGAACTGGTTTGCAGGCAGATTTATAAAAATATATTTATAAAAAGCCGCTGATTTTCCTCTTGAAACACGTCACGTAGTTGTCGCTCCGGCGACGTTGACAGCAGAGTTCAGTGCAAAGTGGGCCGGGGCACGCTGGACGGCTTCGTGCGATTGGACGGCAGCGGTGGCGCCCCCCCTTATGCCATGTAGGGATACTTCCACTGTGTGAGTGGGACGTGTGTTTCCTTGACTACCTGCGGAGACGTCCAGCGGAGGACGTAGTGTGGGCCACCCGGTTTGTCGTTGGTGCCTGACAAACGCAAAAAAAAAAAAAAAGTTGGCTTCCCCCTTCCTCTATTATGGTGCACCTGCAGATAAGACGTGGTGGTGCCTTGATGGTTTACAAAGCCTGCCCATTGAACCTGGGCTGTAATGTGTGCTCAATTTGTTACTTCCAGATTATAGCACTGCAACATTGATAGATGTGAATTAGCATTAGCATGAAGCAAGTGGACGGAATGGCTAAACTACACGGCTGTTTGAAATACACAGTTTAATTGTGTTTGCTTTATATTGGCTGTTTGGAGTAAACTCCAAGCGGGAGTGTCACTCAACAGTTTAAAACCTCATTTTGGTACAATTGTTCCCTATCTGCCAAAGGGGCTGCTCTTTGTGAAATGAGTTGACTGTCAGAATACAGTGCTCGCATCTCAATTTTACACTTGCAAGTCAAAGTTAAAAGAAAAAAAAAAAAGTGTTCTGTCAGCGGCTGGTATGGAGAAAAACCTATCTGTAGGTATCTCGGTTTTGGTTCTGACCTGACGCTCTTGCGCCCCCAAATGGCTGTTGCGCCACAACGGAGCCCGTCGACTTGTCGTTGATGTAAAAATTCCCTGCGGCATTCCTCAGGATTTTGGACGCCTCGTCCACCACGCTCCTGAAAAAGGTCATGCGACACCAATCAAAAGGCAACAGGCCACGTATCGCACGTCGGTGTTTGGCCCCGCCCCCAGGCAGGCGCAGTCTTACCTGTCCAGAGCAAAGACGGCGCCGGTAAGCGCGTAAGGGGACGTACGGTCCACCAAACTGAGAACGTCCTTGTAGTCATCATCTGGATACACGTACACAGACAGAACCGGACCGAAAATCTCCTGCAAGACAAACACGGCGATCACCCGACACAAAGTCAGAGGAGACATTCACACCATTCATTTTCAGTTCAAAGCGCAAGTGCAATTTTCCGCCACATAAACACAACCAGTTCAGGGTGTACCCTGCCTACTGCCCGAAGACAGCACGGATAGGGTCCAGCATCCCCTGTAACCTTTGTGAGGATAAAGCGGATCAGAAAATGGATGGATGGAGGATGTCTGCTTTCATTTCATTACAACTCTTCAACTTGCAATTTTGCAAACTGTAAAAATATTTAATAGCAACAGTTAAAACCGTGATGAGTGACGCAAGGCTCATCTTCATGTGTTTGTCTGGGCTGTGAGTTGTGGCCTACGGCAGCTCCTTGTAGATGCATTTATTTCAGAAACAATGAGCGGGGCTCACATGCAGGGCATTTCCTAACTCAAACTTTGACTCACAACACAAAGCGCAAAAGTCGAGCAGACAGAGGAAGTAGCGCATGTGACCTGGGCCATGATGGGATGTTGGGGGTCTTTAGTGGTGATGATGGTGGGCTCCACGAAGTACCCCTTGGAGTCATCGCAGTTGCCCCCAGCAATAACCTCCAGCTCGGGGGATGATTTGGCGTCATCCAAATACTTCTTGATACGGCTGAACGACTGACAGTGAACATTCGCGGCAAGACGTCAGTGCGTGCGTTGGGAGTGCGTGTGCATGCGTGCGTGCGACAGGAAGGCCCCACCTTGTCGTCGATGACGGCCGAGAAGAAGGCGCCAAAGTCTTCCACAGGCTGAAAGACAAGAACAAGCCACGTTTCATTTTCATGCAGGCAAAAGAATTATTCAAACGTTTTTTTGAAAAAGAAGAATTAACAATTTCACCTGTCCCTGCCTCCCCCAAATGCCCCCAACCCCATTTATTAAATATTTGATTATTATGGTTGTAAAGACTTGAAAGTACGGTAGGAGAAATATGACAAAGCCGTTTAAAAAAAAAAAAGTCTTGAGTGTCTACAAGACCCAGAGAACCCGGAACACCCAATCAGAGTCAGAAGGCATGCCGAACGAGGTGTCAATCATTTGTTTCTTGCCGCAACGTACGAGATCGGAGGTCAGCACGAGGCCGCCAGAGTCTGGCCACAAGTGCAAGACAAAAGTTGTGACTTCTGTCTCCGATTAGTTGTTTTTCCTCAGCCACGGGGCTTCTAAAAGAAATGCACCACAACATGCTAGCATGTCAGGATTCTACTTCCTATCAGCGAACATCATTTTCATAGCATGGTTGCTTAAGTTGCATGTTACTAATGTCATATTGATCGCTTTCAGAAATACAATTAAAAGTACATTTTTTATGTATATGAACTGCAATTCATGTAGGAAGGCTCTGTATGTCAAGTGCCTTCCGATATCTTGATTGTGAATTGGTGCTATGGGGGAAAAAACGCAAACAGAAATGCTGGGTGGGCCGCATGTGAGCGGCGGGCCATACTTTAGTCACCCCGAACCCTGCTGCAGAAGCTTCGAGGAGAGGGAAAAAAAATAAAAAAGGAACTGACATCTCCCACACGTATTTGCTTGACAGCGTCGAGCAGCTGCTGCTTGACGTCGGGCCACAGGCCGGCGGGCACGTACATCCTGGAGCAGGCCGAACACTTCTGGCCCCCGTACTCGAAGGCCGAGCGCACCGTTCCGTTCACCACGCTGCGCACGTTCGCAGATTTGTGCACAAAGTGGAAATTCTTGCCGCCGCACTCTGACAGGACAAGGAGGAAGAGGTGAGACGGAAGAGTTCTGCTGCCGCCGTCAGCATGGACGGTCGGTCCTCACCTCCGGCCAGCCTGGGGAAGGTCTTGTACGTGTCCAGGTTGTGGGCCACCTGCTTCCACAGGTGCTTGAAGGTCCTGCGTGCAAAGAAGAAAAAATGGTCACATGGGGCTTTTTTTTTTGGGCATCGAGATCAATCAGAGGAAGGAAAACCAGGACAAAATTTGGTCACAAAAAAAAAAAAACAACATTGGAAAGCCGACTCAGCTGAATTCCAAAGTCAAAGTGGAAAGCTGCTTTGAACGAAGTGCTTACGGGACACTGCCAGTGAAATTGATTCCTGCCAGGTGCTCGGAGGATGTTACGGCGTCTCCAAAGACAGGACCGTCAGCCGGCAGGAACTGGATGATGTTGGGCGGGAGGCCACACTCGCGCAGGATCCGGTAGACAGCGTAGCTCGCCGACATGGCCGTGTCGCTGGGTTTCCACAGGACCACGTTACCCTGAATGCCACGCACGTGCACAAGTGACTTTTTGCAAGGTGCGCCAGGAAAACCTTTCCCTGTCTCACTCACCATCACAGCCGGCGTTGCTGACAAATTCCCGCCAATGGCGGTGAAGTTGAAAGGAGCCACGGCGGCCACGAAGCCCTGATGGTAAAATGGGGGGGGGGGG
>CAAKHF010008602.1:8794-20136 GCA_901007745.1 Hippocampus kuda
CGTGACAGGGCGAGTTACTTTGTGTGGATGGAGTGTGGGCGCGTTAGCTTGCGTGTGGTCGTTGTATGAGTGCGCATGAGGGATAGCATGCCCGTCGGTATGTGCTTGACAGTTTGTTCGGGTGTGCGTGAGCGTGTGTGGGTGTGAGTCGGGGAGAGAGGAGAAGTCTATCAGCGGGTGGAAAGAAGGAGCGTGTCAATATTTGAGGTGTGTGCGGTCGTTTGTCAACGGCAAAGCTTTCTCCGACCCGCTAAGTACGCGCGCGCGTGCTCAAGTGTCGGCTTTAGTGAAGTCCAGCTTAATTCCGGCGCCGAGCGCTCTGCGGCGCCGAGATAGCGACGCGTCCGCAAATTATCACGCCAGCCGCAAGAACATGCGCTCCATCATACGGCCCCAGAATAAAACCAGGAATTTCAAATAGATATATACAGTCGATGGATGGATGTGTGTATATATATATTTTTAATATCAGGCGCTGGCAAACCCAAACACAGACAGCAGATGGGACAAACACTCGCAAGCAAACTTTGAAGCACTTCGCTCCGACGAGGTGAGTGACGCAAAAGAGCCTCGCCGCACATCGCTGATTTATTTCTAGCGCTGTCAAACATTAGCGCTCAGTGACACACAACGCATCGTCGGAGTCAAAGCTTCTTTTGTCTTCTGATGTCATGATGACTTTTTAAAATCATATTGCGTCATTGAATATTCATTTTCATTTTAGTCTTGAAAGGAACTTCTGCCGCTTTCAAATCAAATATTCATGGACTGACCGATATGTTTTGAGTGTACATTTCAATAAATAATGCAGCCAATCCGAATAAAATTGAGAAGCTTGATTTTTTTTTTTTTTTTAACATCATTCAAAATATCCATCCATCCATTTTCCGATCCGCTTTATCCTCAGGAGGGTAGCAGGACCCAAGCCTATCCCGGCCATCTTCGGGCAGTAGGCGGAGGACACCCTGAACCGGTCGCCAGCCAATCGCAGGGCACGCATAGACCAACCAACCATCCGCGCTCACAATCACACGTAGTGACAATTGAGAATGTTCAGTCAACTTGCAATGCATGTTTTGGGAATGTGGGAGGAACCAGAGTACCCGGAGAAAACCCGGGTAGAAGGGGAGGACATGCAAACTCCACACAGGAAGGAGCCAGAGTCAAAGCCACGACCTCTGCACTGTGAGGTTGACACGCCTCAACCACCGCACCCCCCCCCCCTCTCTCTCTCTCTCTCTATATATATATATAGATATATCTATATATCTATATAAAGGATGGGAGAAAAGTCCCAACTTCAAGGTGTGTTAAGTGCTCCATTTGAATGCGTCGCATGGCGTCCAAAACAAAAGACACGTGGAGGCGGCGGAAGGCGAAAGGCGGCCCACTCGCTCTCGCTCACCTGCTTGTGGTGATGGTCGTAGGAGTTGATGTGGTTGTCAAACTGCTGCTGGCGCACATATTGTTTGTCGCACAGCTCGCAGTATAGGTTGCTGGAGGCGCCCTCATCCTGCGCACGCACACACACACACACACACACAAAAACAATGTTACGAACACGCGCATCAAGTCACGTCTTCTTGTGTGCACGTGTTGAGTCGTGTGGATGCTTTTCTGGAGGTGGAAAAGAAAACAAAAATAAAAAAAAACACGGAGAGTAAAAAAGTCACGTTGCAAGGACGGTGACTCACACGTTTGGATTTTAAAAAAAACCAAAAATAAACAAAGAAGCAGCAGCTGACAGTCAACCGACACAAACGGGAGTCAAGGCAACGACGACGACAACGACGGCGCCAAGTCATGATTTTGCACGCGGTCACCGTTTGCGTTTCCAAACGTGGACAAAAAGTGCCCCCGCGCTCGGGACAGAACAAGTGTGTGCTTTTGGATCTCCGACTTGAATTTTTTACCGTCGGCTCCGCTCAGGGTGAGCAGATGGACGCCCAACCGATTGTCCTTGTTGCTCCAATCGTGACAATCAAGTCGTCCTCCCGTCTCGAAATCGGAACGCGTGTCGAAATATTGAGAGAAGCACAAACGCATTCAAAAATTGTCGCGACGAGGAGCGAGGGTGAAACTGGAGTTTTTTGGCGAGCTGCGCGACGGCGCCCCGCGTTGACAGGGAACACGCCAGAGCGGGCCGGCTTTTCTTTTGCCCTCTTCCGCCGGCAGCCGCCGTTTCCACCACGTTGCCACCAACACGACTTCGCAGTTGGACGTTTCCAAAGCAAACTTGTTTCTTGCCGCTTTATTTCGGAAGCTTTCCTTTTCAGGGCCTCTCTGCTCCACGGCCGATTTGGAAATGACCGTCGCGAGTTCACCAAGTGGCATCTTGCCTCGATTGCGGCCGCTGGGCTTCGCAGGTTACGTCGTGCCTGCCGCGCGGCCCTGCGCTCCATCGGCGCTCATCAGAACTCACGTGAAATGCGGAATTTGCTCATGCGGAATCAATATTGACCACCCTGAAGCTTTTCATTTGCGTGCGAGTGAACAACGGTGTCTCCGTGGCTAATGGGCCCTTTACTCGCAACTATTGATCGGCCATCTGAATGCTTGAGTGAGAGTTGATGATGGCGCGCTCGCACGCACGCTGGCAACACCTCGCAAAGCCTTCCGTCGACGTGGCTCCATATTCCACGGCATCACAACGTACACGGTTTTTAGTGGCAATTAAAAATGCGAATGAAAAATCGAATCAAGTCTTTCGCGTCCACATTTTAACTTCAAAAGTTCCCGCGAGCGCAAAAGTTTGCTTCCCCTTGCGAACGGTGACCGTGGAATTTCACGACTGGCTTGCTCGGATGCGACAGACAGGAGACAAAGCAGCAAATTTGCCGCCGTCCTGCCTCCGTTATGGCGGAGCCGCTGTAATTCCATTAAATGCTGACTTATGTGGCATTATTGGGTGGGACGGAGCAACATTAAGGCAGGACTTATGCGGCGTGATTCTATTAAAGCGGCAAAACGAAGGCATCCGTCAATTAGAAACACAAGCATCCCATTTGCATGATTCCCGCTTAGCACGACGCCGTTCCGATGGCCGCATTAGCCGCTTACGTCCATTCGAGTCCTCGCCTCGATTCAAACGCACTTGGGCAGGCTTTCCCCACACCCACAAAGCCAACTCCGATGAAGTTCTGAACGCTGTGCCAAAAACAAAAATAAAAACGGAATACAGTGATTAGCAAATCGCGTTGAACCGACATTTAAAATTGTTCACGTTCAAAGTGTGATCACTCCATTGCTTTTTCGCAAATGAGTAGGAACTTTGAAATGAATGGCTGCAACACGTTCCCAAAATGCGGGGACAGGGCAGGTTTACCGCCGCGTTGCTTCACTTTTTCTTGCAATTGACGCTTTGGGAACTCAGGACACTAATTGTTGAAGCTTTGTCGGTGGAATTCTTTCCCCGTTCTTGCTAGACGTACAACTTCGGCCGTCGTGCGTTACGTTTCATAATGCGCCACAAGCTTTCAATGGCAGACAGGTGTGGACTGCTGGCGGGCCAGTCCAGTAGCCGCCCTCTTTGACTACGAAAAAAGCCGCGCTGTTGCATCACGTGCAGAACTCGCTTAGGCATTGTCTTGCGAAAAAAAATTTGTCTTTCGAAATCCATTGCAACAAAGTTTCTGGAAGAGTTCTGATCCAAAGTGACTTGAATGCTGACTCCAAACATTCCCACCTTGTGGGATGTCTCGACCTTGTCTAATAACTCACTCGTCTTTTTCTTGTGCTGCACTTTGATGCGCCGCGCGTTCGCGCCGAGCGCTGGCTCGGGCTCGTCTGTTGGTGCCAGAAAACAAAAATTGGGATCAGGATAAAGGAGCGAGAATGTTTTATAGGCAATTAGCCACGCGCGGAGTTGACTTCAAACCGAGGCGTCTCGCCGCACGCGTTTGTCAGATGACATGAAACGAAAATATTCCGGTTTGGATGCGATGGGCTGCGAGACTCCAAAATCTTAAGGCAGCATCGTGGTGCACGGCAGCACGATTGCGGGGTTTCCACCAGACAGTGATGATATCCATTTTTAAAAATACGTATAGGGGGGTGTTGTGTTGAGATACGAGTGACCCACATTAGGAGTTTGGGTTTTTGTTTTTTGTTTTTCTTTTTGGCGCGAGCCCTCATTTTTGCTCGGACTTGCGAGCGCCAACTTGAGTGAACTTGATGCATTTCAAAGCAAGTAGCAGTTTGGCAAAAACTGAGCAAGTCTTCAAAAAGAAACTTGACAATATTTCATGCCACTCCCAGCTTAAGTTCAAGTAAACATCAAACTAAGAGAATGACAACTTGTGTCACTTCTCAAACAACTTTGCCTGAACAGTCTCTCCGCTAACTTACTCTCAACACACAATGCGACGCATCACATTCGGGCTAACACAGCTAACATTGACGCTGCGGTAGTCGTACCCCTTTCCACTTTAAGAATAAATAAATAAATAAATAAATAAGGGATGGAAATCAAGGTAACCTGCATGTATGTGTCCCGTGATTGGCTGGCTTAGTCGCAACCCGAATGAGAGAAAGCGTAAGCCAGCGGATCGCTTTGGAACGGCACCCAAGAGTAAAAACGGCCGCGGCACGTGAAAGTCAAAATGCGATGCAAACGTCCACTAGGAGGAACCGTGTCAACCTTGGGGAGCATATGGCCAGCAAAGCTGTTTCTGCGCCCGCTCCCCCCCCCCCGGTCACGGGAACTGCCCGCCCCCGTGCCGGGAATATGCGCGTGCGTGCCAAATACGCAGCTGTTAAAACTGGACAGGATGACAGCATCCATTCCGGAGCCTCCGCATCTCATCGACGAAATTGTACGGCGGAAACGAGCCGCTTTTCTTTCCAGGCGATGCGCCTCCACAACTGCAATGTACCTCGTGCGCGACACATATTTTCAGCTGCAAGATCAGTGTGGGATTATGTGTGCACAAGAATGTCATGCTGTGAGAGTGTATTAAACTGAGAGAGGCGTGTGGGGGGCCGGGGGGGAATGAAATTGGGTCTGTGCCTGTGTGAGTGAGTGCCGCTGCAGCTCAGTTTGTTGATAATTTTGGTGGCATCGCTGCTATTTTTCCGGTCACCTGTGGATGATGTTTGGCACTCGATGTGGTGGCCCGAAAAAGTAAAAATAAATGGGATTAAAAACTTTTACAGTTAAACTTTAACTGCGAATGATGGAGGAAAAAAAAAAAAAAAAAAAAAAAGGAACACCTTGAAACAAGCACACTCGTCCTCTTGGGTGGAGAACCGCACGACGACTACGTCTTCTTTTCTCAAAGTGATGTTACACGACGACCATTTCTCGATGATCCCTCGCAAGACACGTGAGACCCCCGTACGCATCTGGCCGAGACCTTAAATGCTCTTCTGAATAAAGTCGCACCCGCTCATAAATACAGGCGCTCCGACATTTGCAAGCGTAGCTTAACGGCGAGCATTTCACGGCTCATTTGTACGAGCGCGTCTGAACAGGAGGAACACGGAGGTGACAAAGAGATAAAACCTAATGAGGAGAGACGAGAGGAGAGGCAGAGGAAAAGAAAAGAAAAGAAAAGAAAAGAAAAGAAAAGAAAAGAAAAGAAAAGAAAAGAAAGTGCGGCAAGAAGTAATTATGCAGGAAGAGCAACCTCGTCATCGTCTCGCAGCCCCGACCCGCCGCATCGCACCTTGGTCAGGCCGCTTTGACAAAATGCAAGGAATTTAAAAGTCGTCCCCTTTCGGGGTACATGAAGGCACAGTTTCTGTTTCTTCGAGTCAAGAAAGGCAGCACGCAGCCACGCGTTGGGGGTCCGGTAATGAAAGGCTTCTGTCTCTTTGAATCAACTTTGAAGCTAACACGCTGCTCCTGCCTCTTGAAAACGACTCTTGTTTACGGACAAGCGTCACGCCGCCAAAAGATTGAACCGCAGTCTCGTTGCATCCGACCGATGAAATGACCAAAGACGTCACAGTGGGCCAACGCAACCGTCCGAGTCCGCCGTCCTATTTATTCGTCAGCTGTTTGCGGTTGCATGAGAGAGGAGCGGGCGGCCTGAGAGAAACCTTTGCGTGCGGAGCGGTCGGCGGCTGTTTAAGGAGCAAACGAGAGCGTAAACAAGCCACTCGAATTGAGCGGAGGGAACGAGTGCCATAAATGCAGCCGACTCGGCACAACGTGGAGACCGGTGGCTATCGAGGCAGAGCGGCCTCGACACGTTGGTTGTGATGCCGAAATTTAGCCCCGTTTTCCGGTTGAGATCATGTCGTGGCAAAACATCCAAAGAGAGCGTCCAGGAACTGTTCCTTGAATTTGTACTTTAGGTGGCACACTGATCGATCATCTGGACTAAGTGAAAGGTAGCACCCCCGAAACGGAGTGACTGTTTTTGACAAAGACTTTTCAAATCTGGTTGCTAGCTAACGCCATCCGCCCCACGAATTTCCCTCCTCTTGCATGCAAGGTAAATATGTCGTCAACCTCAAAGGATTTGGTTTGACTTTTACCATATATTTGCATCCACTTGTTTTCAGTCTTTTTTTTTGGGAGGGGTGGAGCGTAGCGGCCCCCGCCACCACAAAAGGATGAAGCTGAGACAGCGGCCATATTGACATGAATACTTCATCGCCGTCGCTCGTTGCGACACACGCGCACAATCCGGTCCCTGACATGACGCACACGCTCATTGTCCTCAACGTACTTTCCGACGCTAACCGAACGAGAATACATGACTCAAGACATGAATGACTGACAACTGTCAGTCATACGTCAGTCACACTTCTCAGTGTGGTGGGAATGAGTGTTTTGTGTGTACGCGTGTGCGCGCATGCACGCAGCCAGATGGAGACAAACGGATGAGACTGGCGTGCAACGGCGCTAATTAGCACGCACGCGGCTCTGAAGGAATGGATGAGGAGCCGCGTCCCAAAACCTTTGTGCACCTGTCGCCCAGCTCCATCCTCACTCGGGTCTCGCTTGCTTTTGTTTCCTCACCATCATTTGGAACCCTCTTTTTTTCAGAGGGTTGCCAATCATCACACTTTGAGTACTGACCAATCGTGACTTGTCGAACCTTCACACGATGACCCCGAAACACGAGCGAAGCGGGACTTCTTTCTGACGCAGAAAGTGATCCGTCGGCGTGTCAAACCGCCGCGGAGGACTTACACCATGTCGGCTTTTTTTTTTTTTTTTGTATCTGTGGCTGGTATCGGTAGCCTCCCCAAGGACCCGTACCTTCAAATGAGGCCGCTATCGACTCGATAACGACAGCAGGAATCGACACTTGCCCATCCCGAGTGGTGCTTTTGCTGCCTTTCTTTTCTCGCGAGTATTTGGAGCCATTCATCGGGATTGTTTTCTCGCGAACTCTATTTGTTGCCAACATTTGCTCGCCATCATTGTCGTCCCTTCGCAATTATTTGGCCGATGCTGTTTTCTTGCTCAGGTTCTTCTTCTTCTTGTTGCTGCACCAAATATCGTGTGTGTGCGCGCACATTTTTTAAGGAGTGATTTTCGTTCAAGCCTGACGTTCCCTGGTGGAATTGTAGAGGCCCGGTTTATCCTTACACCCCCCCAACACCCACACACACCCACGCGAGGGTCCGCCGTAAGGGCGGATATGACAATCAAGCGTCAACTGGCTATCACAGTCGGACACACATTAATGGATTTAGCTGGGATTAGACCACACACACACACACACGTACAAACACACACACACACACGCACGCACACACACTAACACCCACACTGAAAATACTCACACACACACATGTAGTACAAACAAGCACACACACACACACACACACAAGTACACAGTGTCGCTCGCAAACACACTCAAGCAGCACGCCTTTCTCATTATCATGCATAGTGGCAGCGCTCACATTGATTTTCACTCTGTCTTAAACGTAGCCCACGCAGCTGTGGGTGTGTGTGTGTGCGTGCGGTCAGTTTGGCAAAGCCTCTCCAGGCTGAGTGAAGATTATGGCTGAGAGATTTTTTTACTTTTTGTGTTCTTTCCCTCTCCCTTTTAGTGACATCTTTCCTTCTTCTCTCTCTCGCCAACTGCCGAAGATTGCCGAAGCCGAAGATTGACGCCGCGCAAAGCAGGAAGAAGCGACCTTTGAATGGGAACGACGGTGAGGCACTGTCAAAATAAGAGCGAAGGAACAAAACAAAACAAAACAAAACCTCGTTGCTCCATTCGACCATATCAATGAATGGCAAATGAGAGGAAAATTTGGAAGGCCCAACGTAACGTGGCGCAAAGCGGCCCGCCGTGACGATAGCATTTTTCCCTCCTCCGATTGGTCGCGATCACGGACTTCGTTCACGGCAAGCAGAGTTCTCCTTGCCGCCGGCCGCTCGAGACGCAAAGATCGCAAGACGGACAAGGAAAGGACTCGTTCAAGAACAGTCGACCAAGAAAATCCGAGCTGGGCGCCAGTCGGCATTTAGCGCATCGAGATAACACTTGTTGTGTCGCTCAAAATAAAACGCAGGGCGCGGGATGCAACACATACTCTGCCTTTTGGAAGCCGGCAGCGATCATAAGCCGGGTCAAACGCCAATCCCAAAAGTGTTTGTTTGCCGGTTGAAGAAGGTAAAAATCCAGCGCCAAGTGTTTTGGGCTTTATTGACCTCATTTGATTTATTCATTTTGGGGCCGTCGTAAACATCATTAGCATGCGCTCGTTGGTGGAGGCCAAACTAGATTAGGATGCAGTCATTAGGCCCACCTGATAAACAAAACAGGCAAAGCGACTTGAGACTTGAGAAGCGTTAGCCCATTTTTGCCGTTTCGCAATAAGCTAGCTGACTTTCGATTGATGAACGGATCCGGTTTGTTTGAACATTTTGGATGTTTTTATTTCAAGCGACTCGATTTTTCGACTGTCAAGCCGAACAGGAAACAAAGAGAATCAAACCTTGTGAGCGCAGAGCTTCGCGTAACAGTCGACGAGCGAAAGGCGAATGCAAATTTGTGTCTATGTCAAGGTGCCATCACATTTATTGCGCCTTTAGCAGAGTGGCGGCCATTTGCTGACGGGAGAGTGGGCGATGGGGGTTGTGTCATTAAAAAAAAATTGTTGCTTTTTTCATTGCTTGGAATCGCCAGTTTCAAAGCAGTGAGCTGGAACAACGACAGCTATTGGCTAAATCAAGACAAGATTTTTATTCAAAGCTACGACAAATGCCCAACAGTCTAAAATAACCTTCCGAAAAATGAACTCGTTAGGAACAACGACGACGCCTTCAAACATTTTTTTAAATCATGATCCGACATACGGCGGGAACTTCATGGCTCCTCGCAAGTGTTGGCGATCAAAACCTTGGGGAAGCCGTTCGTCTCGAACCGCTGACCCGCCAAAACCGGACTACCATCAAGGTGAGGAATCGACGTCCCGTTAAGGATGATAAGCCCCGCCCCTTCTCTAGGGGTGGAGTCCATGAGCCACTGAGGACCGAGCAGGCGATACATCGCGACATTTGTTCTTGCGGATTCTGCGTGCCAAATAAAAGCGCCCGCTCGCTCTGCGACTCTTTTGCGCGTCGCTCGCGCGCGGCCTCCTCGCTGGTTCTCGTCTTGCACTTCTTGCGGCTCCATCGCTCATTCCCCCCCCCCCGCGTCGCCCTCCGCCCCTTCCGTCGTCCCTCCCGACTTGTCATCTGTCTCCGAGGTCTCCGCACGCTCGCGTGCTCCCGTGCCGTGGCCTCCCTCGTATCTATTTCACTCTCGGCGGGGGGGGGGGGTTAAATCATTTCGGGGAGATGTACGCCCGCATGCGTGCGCACGCCGTAGCTGCTAAACTATGACGCGGTCTTGTTACTTTGCAGGTCAAAGTTTTGAGAGTGATTGGAAGTGGGCAATGGGTGGGGTCGGGTTGCTGGAGGTGGGAGTGGGGCGAGGGTTCGCGACGGTTGAGGAGCAGGAAACGAGAATGAAACACGGGAGCAAGCAAAGCCAGCGAAAAGCAATCCTGTTGAAGCTGATAGATTTCAGTGACAACAATGTTATCTCGCCACACACACACACACACACACACACACATAATTGAACAACACTCAAGACGCGCACGACGCAATGACAAGCAAAGCACAAACATCGCCCAAAATCCAAAGAGGCAAAGCGCTTGCAGCGACTCTCAGCCAGGCTAAAATGAATCCGAAAACACTCCGTGACAGGAGCACACGCACAAAAACCAACAGAAAGATACACACGCACACGCAGCCACTACTATCGGTGTCGTAACAAAGAAGAACATTCAGTCCTTATTGACGTGAAACACTCAAATAAAAACTAAAAAAAAAGAAAGAAGGAAAGCATTGCAAGATGTGGAATCACCCTGAATTCGAAACGCTCCTTCATTCCTCACGGAAACTCTTTGCGTGCGCGCTCCATTTGAATCCACGTCAAGCACGTTGCGCCGATGCTAACTCAAGCGTTTCCTCGTGGCGACCTTTCATACCTTCGAGTATGCATGATTTTTATTCTTATTATGATGATCTTTTTTTTTTTAGCTTCACTTGCGACAGCCCAGTGTGATCATCCTGTCGCAATTCCTTCTTTTTTCACTTTGCAAGCTCGACAAATCGACGTGCATAAAAAAATCATGAAGAATGATAATAACAACCGTAATCATCATCATCACCATTCCAATCACCCAAAGTGGCAATTGGCATGTGAAAAACGTTCAATTGCTCACACCGCTAGTTTGTTTTTTTTTTTTTTTTGCTCTCTTGAAGAAAAGTGGCCTTCGGTCTGTGCCAAGCTGTCACAGCTGGATTAGTTTTTCTCCAGCTTCCGCGGCCTCTTCACGCGCACGCCTTCCTCGTGCGAGGCCAATTCATTTTGCCACAAGTGGGCCCCGATTGGAACTGGTCAGACTTCCATTACGGCTCACCTTGACCAACCTTAAGGTGCCCCAAAAGCAGCCCTGCCACGCGCACATCATCATCATCATCATCATCATCATCATCCGACATTAATATCCTGGGCCAGACACACGTCAGGTCGGAATACTGCATAGGCAAACACACACACACACACACACACTATCTTCTATTTGCTCACTCGCGCCCAGGTTAGCTCATAGTGACGTCAGGCACACACGCTCACACATGCGCACACACACAGACGCACGCACGCCCACGCAGACAAGAGTGAGACAAAGAGAGTGTTATTGATCGCATGCAAGCTTATCTGGATGGGCTCATCGGTATCGACGGTCAGGGAGGGTCAGACCGATCGATACTATCTGCTGCTCTGCTGTCATTTGAGGCGCTGACGCCACACCATGCCAACGCACAACCACACGCAGCGCCCCCCCACCGTGTGTGTGTGTGTGTGTTTGCACATGTT
>CAAKHF010008603.1:9460-22113 GCA_901007745.1 Hippocampus kuda
GGGGGGGTTGTGGGGGGGGGGGGGGGGGAGGTCTGATTAGTCTCTCTCATTGCTTAACACAATGACAAATAACCACGATTCTTTTTCTTGCACTGATAATCAGGACAACTTAAAACATTTCTCTACCGGCCCCGAGTGAAACCATTAATCCTCCTGCGATGGCGCCGATAAGTGGTGACTTCAGAGTAATGGCCTTGTCACCTTCTAAAAAGTGGGTGAGAATGTAAGCAATTAAAAAGCGCCACCAATTATAATATATATCTATATATTACATGTCACATCTATCTGTGTCATCTGCCAGTTTTAATAGACCGATTAATGGAATTATGTTTTGGGTAATGAAAAGTGATGTTGATGTTGAAATATTGTGAGGTAGATGGCAAAAAAAAAAAAAAAGCTGGATCATGTGATACACTGTCTGTCGAAGGCTACAGCTATGTTTCCATCAAAAGGGTCCCGGGCCCCGAGTTTCAAATCCTCTCCAAAGCCCGTTTTGGCTACTCTTTGTTTGGCTCCTTGGCATTGTGACCCCATGCTTTCTCAGACTTTGAACTCAAAGCTTTGAGAAAGCCGTATTGCTTCTTTAAACACATTATCAGCGGACTTGGGTTTTAAGAATATCACTAATCATCTTAAGGTTTTAGTGCAGTGTGGCAGCGTCATCAAAGCCTTCCTCTGTCCATTCACCGGCTTGGGACACTGTAAGAACAGTGGAAAACACACAAAGGTCATCGTGACTACTGTTTTTGCAAACTAAACATTTAGGGCTTCAAAAATTGAAATCGATGACACGACTTTCCGTTAAACTTCAATATTACTTAAAATACAGTGAATCATTTTCACTCGACATCCAGTGTACATCCCTGCCGTTGTACACTTCGCCTTCTACTGAGACCCCTTTTTTTTGGCTCATATCATCAAAATTGTAAATCAAGTGCACCAAGATTTACAAGAACAGATTAGCAAACCTCAAACCGCAGCTTTCATTAAGTTCATTTGCTAGGTTAAGATTTTCGCCTACACAGCAGCAACGTAACTTGGCATCTCGTGAGTCTTTAATGAATAATGAATGTCTAAGTATATCAACTGCTTTTAAAGACTGAGACGTACGTGGCCTGCCTAGTATACAATGGTTGTACGTAATTACAGTCGTGTAAGGTAAGATTTATTCACTTAGAAAGTAACAGCCATGTTTTTTTTTAAATTTTATACTAGGGATGGTCATGGTTGTTCATGAATTGAACCTTTAGAATTCTATGTGGTTTTCTTTAGTTTAGAGGTGGGTGGATATGACTTAAATTAAAAAAAAAAAAATCATTTTTGTATTCCCCGTTATGAGAAAACACAAATGACAGTGATATTATTGGAAACTAAAAAAAATAAAGTTTTGCTCTTTAGATTTATTCATTTATTTATTAGGGGTGACTGGAATTTGCTTCATTTCTGCAGATATCTTTGGTACGTAAGAGCGCACTCGTTTCTTTTTTCAAGGTAAGGCTAGCAAAACATTTGGGGCTTGTAAGTGCCAACTCGGGGTTTAAATTTCCAACGTGTATGAATCACTGCTTTTGCAAAGTATAAATGTACATTTTGTCATCACTGTTCAGTGCTATTGACTTTGCGACTTTCTCGGCCCCTTTTTTTTCCTGTCATACTTAAAACGAATGAAATGATTATGCTGAAGGATTTAGCTTTGTCGTCTTTGAAAACATAAAATTAGAAGGGTTGAAAAAGTTGCCCTACATCCACAAAGACCTCCACTATCGCGGCATGTGTTTATCAGTTATGCTCTCTGATAGAAAACTTCAATTCTCTCAGTTGCTATTTCATCGCCCTTTAGTTGATCAGGGAAAAATGTTGTCAAATTTATTTTAAATCTGCTCCTCAACGTCTTATTTGAGTGGTTACTTTTGAAAATACAAGAGTGACTTAGTAAGTACATACAGAGCCTGTGGGGGTAGACAGCGGACAATTCCAAGAGAATCTTTGCGTAGGGCAGTTTGGAGTTTACTCGTGTGATCACAAATGCTCATCTTTTTGGGGGGCACTTTGCAGAAAATGTGTTTGCACATGTGATTGCACAGCGATCTGTTTGTGCCCCCTCGGCTCCTCTTAAAGCTCCTCAATCTCGTCAGCCCGCCCGTGATTGCGATTTGCCACCTTGAGTCACATTGTCTTCATCTGGAAATATTTCAGCCGCATTTGGGGAGATGAGGGATAAAGGAGGGTAAAAACACACCCTGTTGTGTGAATCCTAGAGAAGGCCTTGAACCCTGCCATTCATCCCTTTCACTTCATCAGCTGAGTCTAATTGCCAGAGAGGACAGAATACCCAGAGCCCAATTGTTCTTTATCCTCTTTGGAGCCTCTGAGGCATGAAAAGCGAAAGGCCTGCTTTTGATCTTTTTTTTTTTTTCTTTTTTGGTTAGGTTTTTTTTCCCCCCTTGTTCTTCTATCATCCCCTACTATCCTCTCCCTGAGAGTGGGACACTCCTTTTCAGACGGTGCCCCCTTCTTCATCCACACTAAATCATTATCAAGCTCTGCTTCGTCAAATAATGGCGGGTATGGGAGGTCATGATGGGGTGGGCCAGAGGTCCGCCGGGGTGGCCGCTAGGACGCGCTGGCGCTCCCCAACTCATCTCGGAGGCATGCTTCTTAGTGCCGACTACCTTTATAGACCTTGACCCCGGTTTTCGTTTGCCTGTCCTAATGAGACCCTCTCATGCGTCCCCAGCAATGGAGGGCTCGCAATGGCGGGGTTGGGAGGCCAAAGTACAATGAGACGGAGCACTGTGCTCAGACAAGAGCGCATCTGTGCTATCTTATTAAAGCCTTGGAAAGGAGCTCATGCGTCTCAGCGTCCCATAGGCGCTGAGAGCAGGTCTATTGACACCTACTTGTCCTTTGCGGTCAACACCTTTCAGTCAGCGGGCAGGCACACCCAAGCTCTCATCGCGAATAATTCTTCGTGGGGTATTTAGCGACGCATAGTGCTTAACTTGGTTAGCGTGGGGATGAAGAATGCGTTTTTGTGAGGATGAAAAACACTTGGGAAGTAGTGAAATGACGAGCAATGTCAAAGACCCCCCCGCCCGCCTCTCCTGACAAAAGCAAACATTACTTGTATCAAAAGAATGCAGGGGCACCAACGCCTCTCCTGATGCTTTAAAGAAAATTATTTCTTTTCCTCAAATGGATTCAAAAGCATGCAGATGCTTGTTGATTTTCTTTTCTTCCTATCTGAATTTTTTTTCCTGCCCTTAGGTATCGGCCTTGGCACTCATCCCGCTCTAAGAAATGTGTCAAAATGTGACGACTAAAATGGCACTTTGGTGATTAAAGGAAATGTGCAAGGAATAACGAGACGGCCAACCTAGCTAACTCGCAAACAAAAGCAACAGCGGGACATGCTACGAGGAGTCGAGCAAAGTGACAAACAAAAACACAAGTAGCCCCAACAAAAACCTTCAAGCAATCATGTTACGCACGCCTAACATCTGAGCACTGTGCCAGAACAAAGCCGAGTTGCTGTCAGTGCATCGATCCGCTCCTGAAGGAGCATGTTCACACACACAGACACAGACACACACACAGACACACTTTTAGCTCTCTGATTGCTCCCTGCTTCTCACCTTCTCCCCCACCAAACACCCTACCCCGGGCCTCTAACACTCCTCTCTGACTGCTCCCCCAGAATGTTCTTATTGATCTGGCCTACTTCGCCGGAGTTAACTCGCTGATAGAGCCGGGCCGAGGGCTTCCAACAGCACGACCAGTGATGTCTGGTAACGACGTTGAAAGAAAACATTTTCAAAACCTGATTGAGTCACGGTGGTACAACTTGAATAAACCAATTTGCCAACTGCCGTCCGTTCTGGTCGCCTATTGGAAGCTTTTACTGTTGCCAGGCAAGAGACTGAGAGTGTAAATAAAGTACTTCAAGTTGAAGACGTTTGTTTTTAAGTGTTAAAATATGACTTTTTTTAACAGCTGATTTATAAGATGAACATGTTACATATACAAATATAAGCTAAAAAAAAATGGCAGCCAGTGGAAATGGTAACAAAGTATGCAAACAAAATGAAGGTCTTAGGGTGGTCTCATTTGTTCATGTGGACTAGTTTTATGAATCCACTAATATTATTATGATTATTGTTTTTTTCCCAAGTTGAGGAGAGGCAGCACAGCTCATCACTGACTTAAGTCTGGCATACACTTTGCATTTTCGACACAATGAGGGTGTGCACTTGAGCATAGCAGATCTGAATACGTCTGGTGAATATCTGGTGACCGTTTGGCAAACGTTTGTGACCTTGAATGAACCCTGACGAGAATGCAACATTCGTTACTTTCGCAAACACTCGCCGCTCAGTGGGATATGTTTTTTGTTTTTTTTTAACTCAATCAACGGCGCCTCTCCTGGCCAAGAACTGCACCCCATTTTGCCTCATTTGCCATGAGATGTAAATAATCCACAACGAGTTCCACACAATCAACCATATTCTTGATCCTTGATTAGTATCCCCACCCACTCATGCCTCGTGTTGTTGTCATCTTACGGTCAATTGCGACTTCAACCTAGAGCTTGACATTTAATTCAACTTTGTTATAGTTTTCCCCAAATTGCCAACATAACTTAATATCCCTTAACTCAAATTGGTATTTCCGTCAATGATTTTTGATAGGAATCGTGTCGGGATACGTACCGTGGGAATCATTTTTCACACTAAAGCTATTTCTCCAGATATTAACTGAGAAATAAGACTGTCTCTTGTGAGTGATTAAATTGTATGTCAGTTTGAGTACACTTTTTTTTTTTTTTGTCCACCCCAACGTCTTTAGTGCTGTCATGTTCACAGCATTCCATGTGGGAGGGTCTGCTGATAAGCGAGCCATCTGTAGTGGGCTGCCGAATGACATGCTGTAAAGCGAGATTTGAGAGTGTGGAGAGACTTGACTTGACAAATGTTGGCACGTAATGAGACAGAAGGGAGTTAAAAAAAAAAAAAAAAAGCAGAAGTCTGTCCAGAGATAAACAATTAGATTTGTCCCAGAGGTAAAGGCCAGGCAAAGCAAGGACTCTCAGACAAACAAAATCAATATGGCTTCCAGTAAGAAGGGCCCTGGGTGAGCGGGATGATGAGGTTATCATTCCTTTCTCACATTGACACGGAAACACAATGGGGAAACAATTATCGCTAATTAAAAATGATTGTTTGCTAATATGTGCTACATGTACACCTTGCCGGCTGTAAATGAACTGTTTTCACCAGTCCTGCAATGAATTTGCCGCTCCAACCGCAGCTAGCATAGATTTTATAATGGCGACAGATTATTTCTGTTTCCCTTTTTGTTGTACATTTAACCAAATTCAAATGATTATACATGCACTGTATATTCATAAAGAAAGAAAACACATTGGAGTATTTTCAAACAGCTCAAAAATGCATTTCCTACTTCCTAATCGTTTTTTAATTCTTCCGCTCCTCAGAAAAAAAAAAAAGGCCACGAATAGACAACCATTCAAAGATATTTTAAGGAGACAGCTTTTTGAAAAGGTGCTTTTACACCCCAAGATGCATCCCATAATGTCGCATGCATGGCCCATAGACAGACTGGTCAGTCCCCTATGTGATGTATCCCCATTGGAGGCCTGCTCCGGACTTGCAGGTCTAATCTGACATCTCACCAGTGCTCCCAGCAGGCTTCGCAAGGGTAGCACTGCCAGGACACTCACTGTGGAATTCGAGAATACAACAACACGAGATGGTCACGGATTTTGGGGTGGGAGTGATATGCGGACTCTCCTCTGAGATGCCTCCTGGCCTCAAAGGTGTGAGTCTGTGCTTGTTGCCTCATTTCCATGGAGATGCTGCTGACATGACACCCCAGTGGGCTTGTAGCTGCCTTGGCCTGGAGCACAAGGGGATGAGACCTGGCCATCACCTGGGCTCCGCGAGACGTGCCGGAACTAGTCCGATGACATTTGACAACTTCCCCTTCTGTCATCTTAGCCAAAGACAGACATTTAAAAGAAAAGAAATCAACTAGAAAATAGTGGCGAGGGATTGTTTGCTGGATGGACCATTGTATCTTTGGACTGGTGCAATGAATGAAATCCCACCATGAATTCACTTTGCCTTTATTCCAATTCCACATGAAATCTATTTTTGTCCAGCATGTTATCTTTTCATGAAAATCCCATTTTAATTTATTAACTTGTCAGCCAACTTTATCTTTTGTTTTTTTTTTTTTGCCAGCATCTGCCCAATAACCACGCTAACCAGATAAGGCAATAAATAAATACATCTATAAAAAGATTGTGTCATGGGCTAATGACGGCCAATTTCTATTCAAATGTTGACTAAATGTGTCAAATGGGTTAAAGCGTAAATGTTTTGTGTTATACTTGGTGTGTTTTTGAATGACATTCAGGAGCAATGAAAGGGCATTTTGTGTCTGACTTGACTGGAACACAGTCAACTCAAGTGAGCGTGCATTTTTGCAGAAATTCAATAAAAATGCACCAACTACAAAGCAAATATGGCCACGACACAAAAAATTTCTAAGAGGAAGGCAAAACGGAACACGTCTTATCAAAAGCTGCATGATTAGCATTAAGGAAGTTTTGTGAAATCGGTTATAAAATCGAAATGCCTTATTCTGCTGAATCCCGACATTACAACCAGGTGGTATTTAACTCATTCAGTACCAGCCAATTCTAGACCAAGTCTGAAAAGACGTTTAAAAACGTCTTTGGGAGTGAATGAATTAATAGTTGATCAAGGATATTTTGTACCAAAAAAAAACCCCCAAAAAAAACCCTGGATTGTACACTGCAAAATGATTTCCCAGGCTTATAAATTTTCAGTTGAGTGCATCCAACAGATATCGAAAAATAAACGGGAATGATTTGATACATAATCAGAGACATCAGAGTAATCCCAATGTAATGTTCAAGACCATTGTTGGTATTACATGAAAAATGACTGCCAAATGGGATGGCAAATCTCCTGCACGCTCTCGCCATCCAACCATTCCCCGGAGACGCGTGTCTCGTATTATCTGACAAACCAAATACGGGAGCTTTCGTGGAAGACTTTACGCTTTCTTCCTTTTCAGCCAAAAAGAAAAGGGGGGGATTTTGAATAGAGTGCCGATTCTTTATGCAGAGCCGAGGCGCGCCACCTTCCAGACTGAGAGAGATGGCGATCCCTAATAATACAGAGCCATACAATGGTTCTGACAGGCGAGCAATAAAGCAATCAGGGTCCTCGGCATTCCAAATCTCTTTTACCGCCCACCCTCTAACAGACTGGGAGATGGACGGCTGACCTGTGAGCTGTCAATCATGCCGGATACCTGCTAGAGCCTGATCAGGGGGAACCGAGGGCACCAGTCCATCAGATCTGTTTTCGCACTCCACACACTGATGTTGCAAGCATAACCACAGACACAAAAATGTAACTCTTAATTAGGAGATACGTATGGTGCCTTTTTTTGAGGGGGGGGGCGTTCTTAGTCGAATTTGGAATGGGTGTATCACAAATATAATCCCAGTGAGAGTGCGAGTAACCTTTTTCCATGGTTTGGGAATCAGGCATTGATCTGTCATGCTGTTTTGTACAAGATGAGGTCTCTCTGCATTGCCTCTCAATGTGTTCTTCCGTCCGTGTATACGTGCTGTGCATGCGTGTTGGTGTGTTTGATGGGTGCCGAGGCTTATGAAGGAGTGTGGAAGGAAAAGGGGGCGGGGAGGGTCTCATTCGAGTTCATTAGCTGTTTGTAGCTCTTCTCAGCTAATAGATCACCATAATATTGTGGTGAGTTAATGGCTTTCTGGTCTTTCCTCTTGAGTCTTCCTGTCTGTGGGCTGACTGCTAGAACTCCTCCGCTGTTTCTTTTTCCAAGAAGGCAGCCGTGTGTTCTGCTGCCGAGTATCGACAATTTGCTTTAGCCGCCCGCACCGTAGCCAAGACTGCCAACAGCCTGGCCACATGGACTCACATGAAAGAAATAAAAGCAGCATCACACAAAACATGCCCAATCTAACATGTTGTCTCTCAGATGACTAGAAATGCATTTGTGCAAAGCAATCTGCGGCAGGCTGTTTGACAAAAAGCGTCGACGTCTTGACTTGCTGCTTCGCTAGTCATTACTAAATAACTGATTTGTGTTTGGAATTAAATCATTCATTTTGTCTTCGGGTAAAGTGAATACCGGATATATTTTGTGCACGAATGCAAAATTCTTATATCTCAACACAGCTTCAATCTGAGCCATTTGACGGTTTTTTTTTTGTTGGTATTCCAAAATGGTTTTTGAGTGGCTGGTGACCAGCCTCCTCCTCACCTGTCACGAGGGCTGATCAAGTTCAGCTCAAGATAGCGTTGCTAATTTTTCTCACATATTCTTCAAATCAAGATTCAGGGCAATATTCACAGAAATTACATCATACCATCAAACCCCTTATACACGTGTCGTATTCAAGCTAGGACTCTTATAATGTGAGGACATGGGAAAGGCTCTGTGAGGGACCGAGGCAGTCCTTTTTCAATATTTTTTTTTTTTTTTAGAGCTAGGTCAATAAAGCAAGAACTGCCTGCGGTGCAATATTGTATCAAAATATAAAACCACAATTTTTTTTTACCCAAAATGTTTTAGCTTTTACACTAATTTGCATCTTCATTTTAAATAAATGTAAGTGGTATGGCATGAAATTCATGTTCTAAATTGAATCCCGTCACAGTAAAGGTACTTGGCGTGTCATAAGCTTTAGTGTAAAAATGAAGTGCACTATAAACTTATTCAAATGTGTCAAGTAAATATTTTCTTTTAAAAAGGGGCAGAGACATAATGTATTTTTCTCCCTGCTTCTTTCATTCGTCACCCTGAAACAAAGTAAAAATAAAACGTTTGGTTAATCTCAAACTCAAGTTGAAGGGTCAGACCTGTGAGCATTTTTTCCCCCCACCGGCCAATTGCTGCCAATCGAGCTTTTCTCTCATTTTGAAACTTTCCCTAAGGCATCAAATTCCGAGTGTATTTCTCATTAGCCAGATGTGACAAATGCTGACCTCGCTGGAGTTGTTCAATTTGTTGTTTCTATTCATCAACGAGTCTCATTTCAAGCGAGAAAATTAATTCACTAAAAACATAATGAGCCACCGTCAGGGTGCACTTTGCTTTTACGGACTTCTCAGTTCTTTCATGTCTCACCTTGCCCAAGCAATGGCAAACTCTAAACGTGTCGCTTCTTCTATTGGCAGCTGATACATGAACGTTACGTTACGTTTGAGGCCTCGGCCTCAAAGAAGCAAGCGCTTGAGGCGTTGCCGGACCCCCGGACCTTTGTGACCGGTGGCGTGTCATCCCTCACATTTGTCATGTTTAACTAAAACCAATCCCCATTCAAAGCGGCATCCATCAGTGTTAGTCGAGAACAATGACAGATTGCTTTCCTGCCACACTCAAAAGCATCTGGATTCTTTCCCGACTCCCCCTCTTTTATTTATGGTAAACAGCCTGAATAACAGCTGGGCAATGGGAGTTTACAAGTTAATCAATTGTTTGTTAGCAGCCACGGCGGTGCCCCATCACAAACCATCTGCGAGCTAATGTTCATTTACCATGCTAATTTTCCCACAGGCAGCAGCATATCTTTTGATTTGAATGGTTTATTCACGTTTTCGCCCTGCCCGAAATGTTCCATTCGACTGTGTTCGGCATGTTAGGTACAACTTGTGAAAACAACAACAGCGGTACAATGAATCCCATTTAAAATTTTGAGGAAGACAAACTTCCAGAGGACCATATGGTCCACATTCAAAAGCAATATTTAGTTTCGCTGAGTGACTCGGTTAGCAGTGTTGATACTGAACACTTTGCTTCCTCTTTAATGGCCTTAGCCTTTGTCTCTCCTGTCAGGTATGGAGCGCCCACGGCGGGGTTTCCGTTTTCTTTTGTCGTCTTTTGCTTGACGTGATGACCTACAAGCACACAGGCCTCAAAACGGTCACTCACGTGCGTCCCTCGATATGTGGCCAGAAGCCCGTGTGCTTTGAACCTCAGAAACTTGAGCATGTTATGTTTCAGGGAAGCTATTTATCCTTGGATTACTTTCGATTTTCGGATCAATTTTTACCCGTTGGAAATTCAGATATCATGTGAAAAGCAGTTATAAGGGTAAATCTTAATAATACAACCTTGCCTACTATTGTCCATGTCATTTTTGCCCAGCCCACAGCATTATCATCTGCAATAGGTTTCTGAGGTCACCAACGCAGACTAGGGAGGCAAGAGCAGAAGGTAGCACTAATACCAACATGCTTTGGGCCATCCGTTTCAGTTTTGATTGAGATATCGTTTTGGGATTCTTTCGACATCATTTTCTCCCCAAGTTTGACAAATGTTTCAACCTAAGATGGTCAACCAGTGAAAGGATCTATCATATATTTTTAGAAATGTCAAGCATCCGATTCCCATTCAATCCTTTGGACAAAATGAAAACTGCAATGGAACAGCAAAATATTTGAAAGGAACAAGGCGCGCGGTCTCATTAGTCCTATTTTCTCCGTCCTGTTTTGGCAGCTTCTGGCCAATGTTGGGGAAAGGGCAGCGTTTACAACCACGCTGTGGGCAACAGTATTCACCTCTCCTATTTGCTGTCTTCAGCACAGCTACTTATTTATAATCCCACCAACCTCGGCGTGTTACTCTTGCCCAGTTGCTAGCGCTCGCATCACACGGCGAGGTCGCTTCCTTCTGCACCTCTCCACCGCTGCTCGTGCATTCCAACATGGCTCTAGGACAGCAGCTCTGTACTACTCAAAATCTCAAAGAGGCCCTGATCAGAGCCGATGCTGGACGGGATCCAGGCCCTTACAGTTTGGGCAGCTGGGAGAAGCCTATAATAAGTGGGAAACAATGAGAACTAGTGTGCCTCCCACGCTTTGCATGAGGTTGTTGATCTAGGATTGGAATTAAATGGTTCTATTGGTTTTTGCTGGAGACCACACTTGATCATTGCAATTAAGTCTTCACAATGTGCGTACCATTAAATTCAAAGGCTGGATTGACAGTGCCGGGGAAGCGCCCAATTTCCGATTCAATACCGATAACATTTATTGTTTGTTGTCAATTGACACGATCATTTCAAATGGTACATGACTATGCTTGCATTTACGGAAGTCATGATAATGTGCATCAAGTAAAGAATAAATACTTATATTATTTACCGTTTATTTTGCCCTTGCTGACTACCTCTCTGTCTGCAATTGTTTTACTTCAACTTTGGACACAACTCAAAAGTAGCATATTGAAACTATATTTGGTTATACCCCAGTTCAGATTTCAATTTGATGTTTTGAATTATTTGCTAAGTGATGATATATAGTACAACCGAAGTGTCAGTTGAATTGACATTTCACTCCGATGAATGATGAGTTCTAAATTTTGGCCTGCATCAATAGCAAACGAACATTGCTGTGGGTTGTTCAAAACTTGGGCCATAGTTCCAAAAGTAACATCCAATTTATTTGTGTGACACGAGTGCCCTATTTTCATGCTGAGCACAAGTCTAGCGCAAAGCACACTCTAACTGTGCGCATGGGTGGAGTTAGATTCTTTTGATATTTTGCTAGTCTTCGCAGATCGAAGAGTGCGTTTGCGCCGTTGTGGGGGGGAACACAGCCGACTCCCAGCCAATCCAAGCAGCTCACAACTCATTTTGTTAAAGCCCATCTGCTCATTTGTCTTTGTGCTGGGAGATATTCTATATATCTTAACTGCAATCTGTATTTCCTCTTTTGTCATGACAAATTGTGTTGAGAGCGAAAAATCGGAATTGTTTCCCTTCAGCCGTTTCGTGTATTACCAGAGTGAATTGTGATTTTAACACTTATCTTCTTGTTGGAACTGACACAATGAATTGGAAAATCGACAGAGAAAATATTTAGCATTTTTAATTTTGAAAATTCAGATCCCAAGGGAATTTTATTTATTTTTGTACTGTTATCAAGGCTCCTGTAAATGCAATCTGCAGCTTCATAACAGCACATTGGTAAATGTGAAATATTATGAAAATCTCTTTATGCAACAACATTTTTGCACTTTCATTGTAAACATTCAGGTCAGCTTAAATGCATCCAGGGTTTCATATGTTTTGGGCTTATGTTACAATAAAAGATGTCCTCCAAGTCTAGTGACGAACGTTCGTGCTAAGCTTAAAAAAAAAAAGACAACTACATCATTCATGATTTACTGGCAGATTTATGAAGATTTTGAAACTGCTGAGCGTTAGATAAAAAGCTAAACCACGTTACTCAATTCAATCCACTGCTGATGATTTTCTTTGTTGAGGGTTTCTTTTTTTCCGATGAGTTTGCTTTAAGAATACCTCTTGTGTGTAAAATGCAATGGGTTTTTTTTTACACCCCCCCCCCCTATATTAAAGGCATTCTATTTTAATGAATAATAATGAACAGTTTGCGACGATGTAGGCTGTGGCGGCACTTTAATGGTCTCTTGTAGCCTCTTAAGCCTCTGGTGATAAATCTCGCACAGGCTCACTCGTATAACTAAACCCCAAACCTCATTCAACTTCACATCCATCAGTGTTTGGCTGAAAGCGATGACAAAGCACTTTCAAT
>CAAKHF010008603.1:24961-38225 GCA_901007745.1 Hippocampus kuda
AAAGGGGGGGGGGGGGGGGGGGGAGAAACGCTGCCAAGGAGCCAGAGATAGAGATGATTACCACATCCCTCACTCCCCTCCTGGTGTCTGCGCACTGCAAGCTGATACCTACTAACAAAGTGCTGTCAACATGTTAGCGAAGCGCTGAGTGAGACTTCTACGATGGTGTGCCTGGGAGTGAAAAAAGATACGTCAGTGTGAGAAGTCCAAACAAGTTAGGATTAATGGATAGTTAAGATTACCCCACACACGGTTTTAGAACCACGGTGGCTCACTGGAAGAATACTTAAAGCCTCATCTCAGAAGAGTCGCTTTCCAGGTCACTGTGCCTATTGCGAACATAATTGACAAGCTGGGACCCAAACATCGTAAAGCTCTCTTGTAATTTATCTTCTTCAGTGGTGTTGTTGTGCCACCACTAACACTTGATGATTCGTTGATTTATTTTAATTAATCATACGTTTGTCATTATTTAGGGTTATTTAACTGTGAAACAAAAATATGATTGATGGGTAGTCTCTCTCTCTCTCTCTCTCTCTCTCTCTCTCTCTCTCTCTCTCTCTCTCTATATATATATATATATATATGGTCATATAGAAAATATGGAAAGACAGAAACAATGTTAAAACAGTATATAAATGACACGTTAAAAGTTTTAGAGCACCCCACTGTTTATTACGTAATTCCATGATGTCCTTTCTTGCTTGAATTGCTTTTGTTCTGTGCTTTTGTTTTTCAATACAATGAAACATGAACCTGCATGAAGTTCAATTCGAAATAACCTGGAAAAGTATTGGTGTTCAAATTAATTTCCCCCTTTGTTGATCCAGGAAATGTAATCTTTCTTCCCAGATTTTGCCGATTCGGGTACACTGTTTTGGATGAGTCTTTTCCAAAAGTTCTTGCTCAGGGCTCATATTTTGCCGACTCCCTTTCCTCTCCATCTATTCACAGCTCATTTGCATCAAGTGAGGGCTGGAAAATTCATCAAAATTGAACCGCAATTTCAATGCTGGCTTCGCATGATCATGAAAAAAATTGAATCAGCGAAGATAAAAGGAAGTCAACCGGTACTAATTCTGACGTCTTGCATGCAACTTTGCTGAACAAGAAGAAGTTTGGGGGGAAAAAAAAAAAACGAAAAAGCAAAGGCAATTTGAAGGAAGCAGACAATGGAAACCCACCTAAGTGCCAGTTTGAACCAAGCCCATACGGCTCGCCAAGAAACCGCCGAGCCTAAGAAGCACTTTATTAGCCGGCAGGGGGGAGGGTCAGGAGGAGCAGCCCTATCATTGATTGAGGTTGGAGGATGCATCCACAGCTGCACTTTCTCTAAATTTTCTAAGAGTAAATATGCACCTTTGAAGTGGGGGGTGCCTGGGAGCACTCCCCTGCACAGATTGTGCAGGTTTCTGTGGGGAGCTGTAGTTACGGGAAAGATCAATGGGCAGGGCATTAGGGGGTGTGGGGGTGGAAGAAGAGTACACTGTCCAGCCCTGCAGCCTACAGAGCAACTCCGCAGCACTTCCATGGCCAGGGTTCTTTTTTTGGGGAGTGGGGGGGGGGGGCTGCAGGCACTTGAGTTCTCCATGCCAGCTTCTCGGCTACAAATTGTAGGCAGAAGAAAAAAAAAGATTTTTTGGGGGGAGTGGGGGGGAGTAAATGATCACCATCAAATGCATGTAGTTGTTAAACCAGAGGTGTATTCAAATTAGATCAGCCAGGACAAGTCTCTCAAGAAACACGTTTGGCAATTTTTTAGGGGTTTTGATGCGCTCTAAAAAAATCTTTCATTTTCCTCAACGGAATTTGAAGTCACCTTTTCTTCGATGTTTCAACAAAAAATTCAATCCAATGAGCAGGTCATTAGAGAACCACATTCACTTGAGGTTCTTTTGGAGAATTTTGACGTTCGTTAAAATTAAACTTGTATCCCTTTAAGAACGATTCACGAGAATTGACACCTTCCCCTCCCCTAAACTGTTCCGCCTTTAAACTCCCCCCCATAATCATTTTAGTTCTTTGTGTTCATAATAATCTCTATAAATGGGTTACTTTTTTGAAATTGTTTCTTTTGTTTTGTTTTTTCCCCAACCAATGTTCATTGATATTATGCAATGGGACCTTTGACACATTCTTCAAGAAACCCATGAGTGTAGGTTTGTTCGGGAATTTTGAATTTCGACTTGTTGAAACAATTTTTTTATCCTTGTGAAATTGCAACTTTCTTCTTCAACGACTGCATTGATATTCGAAGTAACTTTACACTCATTTTCCCGCTTGTCGTTTTACTTTTCTTGTGGTCCAAAAACTCCTTCTAGTAAGAAGTGAGCCAACGCAGTTTTGACGGGAATACCCGAACCGAGCGGGAAACTCTTGTATGCACTTTGTGAAAGCGTGGAAAAACCCATATCGCGCCCACCGTGCGACTGTTGTGTATACGCGCTGCGGCGGCGCTCTAAGTGCATTAGGCTTGTGCTGAACACACACATCTTCCATATCGTGGTGAGTGAAGCCTTTTGTGGTCAAGACACTTCAAGATGATGCCTGTCTTGCTTGTGGTTTGCACAGAGAGTGATTCGTAAAGCACCTTCCTTCCTCCTCGTGCTGTTTTACACGCCCGAGACTGTTGTTTGTGTTTAATGTGTACGTTCAATGGTTAAAGCTGGTGATGATGGTCATCTTACTGACTGAAGGTTAAAATAGCCCATAGCGGTGGGATTGAAGGACAAATACTCTTTTAATGTACTTGATCTTTTAGATACCTCTGCTTGAATGTTTACTTTGAATACACAGAATAGGTGTACAGTACTTTAGTTACTTTAAATAGTATTTTTTTTCTTTGATCAGCCTCAGTGGTGGCAACACAAAAAGTTAAAAAGATGTAAAGTCAACTACAGTTGAGATCTTTTACAACTAAAGTTTTTTATTCAGTTTTTATCTTGAGCTAGTTTTGTTTAATTTTTAATTGTTGCAACTCAAATCATAATGTTAGCAAAGCAATGGAAGCGCGTTGTTTCACTAGCATATAATTTGTCGGTTACACGCTAGCTAGCGCTTTCATAAGATGCAACATGTAACTTATTTTCCCTTCTTATACGAGCACTACTGATTAATAATAATAATAATACCTTTATAAGCGCCTTTCAAAACACTCAAGGACACTTTGCAATCAAAACAAGAACAATAAAACCACAGATAAAATTATAAATAATAAAAGGAGAGATGAATTTAAACTGAATTTAGATTGTAAGATTATGAATGCTGTGTGTGTGGGTGTGTGTGTGGGGGTGTGTGTGTGTGTGTGTGTGTGTGTGTGTTCGCACAGTGACATGATTCCATATTTGTACCAAATTACCAAAACGGGTGTTGTATATGATTGACAAATACATTTTTACTTTTGTACTGAGCAGAAAATACATTCCAGAGTCTGTACATTTACAAACATACACAATTTAAGAAGTACTTCTACTTTTACATCAAGTTTCTGTACTTTTTAAGGGCGCAGTGTGAGTACATTAGCCACCTCTGGTTGCCGATGTGCCCCCAGGTCAGGAAGACATATACTGTATTATCTCCTCAGAATGTGAAAGTGTAGTACCTCGGCACCACTAGGTGTTGCCATGCTTTGGCTGCACCAGGCCAGGAGACCCTGCCAAAGGGAGTTAGCATTTACAAGCCCCTGTCAAGCTACACAAAACACGGTGTCAGTCAAACACTGTGGCCCGCATGACATCTCCATCACTAATGGAGACGATGACATCCTCCGACAGAGCGTTTATCTAGCGCGCTCAAACCCCAGCGCGGCGACGTCCGAGCCCACCGACCGTGGAGCTTTTCTCCCTGTTCATTCCTGAAGGATGATACAATTTGAGGTGTGTCAGCCATGTAGCACCCATGCCACCCACCCCTCCACACCGCCATTCGCTTGTCAGTTCAACTGTATCACAGGTGTCAAGCGCCAAGTTAAATTTACATGACTCATTTCAAGAAGCATCCCCGGTTTATGTGGGCAAGAAACAAACCTCCAACAGATGTTATTTACATACTTGAGCTGCTGTGGTTTTCTCATTTTCCTGCATGGGCTCGCATGTTTGGTACTCTCATTGCCAAATCTTTTAAAATTCAATAGAAGTGCTACATAAATTAATACAATTGACTGACGCTGGCAATGCATCTTGCCGTTTTATTTATTTATTTATATATTTATTTAAGTTTTGATTATTATTTCCAATACCGAGTGAATATAAACGAGAAAGGGGAGGGTGGGGCGATACCTTCTAACATTGGAGGATGCATCATGAAGTTGTAATTAAATCAGTTTCCTGTTCACAAAAAACTAGAACAATCATTAAATATTTTCACCATAAATGTGTTATGTCTGCATTTTGTTTCTGCACAAAGAGAAACTATAACACAAAACTTGGGTTTTAAATTTCCTCATACATTTAACAAATGTTCTGAATTTTGTAGGTATATCTTGAACTAAAATGAACAAAATTGACACACTCATGTTATAAAATGGATGAAGACAATAACTATAATGTGTTTAGGCAGTACAATACAAAAAGTTCCCCCATACAGATTATTACCAGATAAGAAATATGTTGAGTTTTTTTTTTAACCTAGTAGAATGTGTGTTCAAGACAAATAATTAACAAAAATATGGACTTATTTTCTGTCTGTGAAAACGTTTTTGTTTCATGTAATGAAGTAAATAATTCCTTAAATGAATTTATTTTTTGGATTTCTTTTCTTTACATAATCAAAATGTACAAAATTTTTGCTTGAAATATTTATTTATTCCCCAAATGCACTCTGTGCTTGGAATGAACAATAAAAAAAAAAAAAGACAACTTCTTTTTTGGCTTACAGTAATGACACAAAATCAATACAACACAAAGAAATGTTCACCGATATTTGATGAATCTGAAACTATAAATATCTTTATTTATTTATTTTTTTATTTTTGGTGCTGTATCCAGTTAAGTCATTTCTAACGTTGGTCTCGATATTATCCACATATGGATCAGTCTTCCGATCATTGCACTTTATCATGCCGGGAGCTCGTAACCATCATATCATTTTTGCAAAACCGTTCCACCGTACTCCACTGTTGATTCACATGTTCTTCAGGTGATTACACTGTCATGCCGAGGTTGACCAGCAAAGTTGAACACAAAGGCACAAAAGCACCGCGTCACTACACAATGCACAAAGGGGGCCCATACGTGCTACTATATGTATCCGAGACTTCTGATGGGTTCATGAAGAGTATGGGGCTATCTTTAGAGGATTGATTTCCCATACTGCCACACAGTTGGCTGCATTTATATTCCATGCCTGTGGCTCCGTGACCCCAGGTTCTCCTTTGATGTGGCAGACAGAAGCACAAACCAGGATGAAGCCGAGGGAGAGGAGGCTGAGGGATAGCGAAAGGTGAAACACTCTACAGTGTGAGGGGGTTGGGTGAGTGTGTGTGTGTGTGTGTGTGTGGGGAGGGGGGGCTTCTTGGAGGATAGGATGCTACGAGTTTGCAGGGTGCCGCGCAAACCAATGAAGCTATCATCTGACGGATCTGGGAGAGTTCGTTGGTGGGTGGGCAGAAAAAGAAGCTGGGTAGGGGGGGAATGTGAGGGTGGTGGGAGGGCACGGCAATGGCGCTGGGGCTGATAGAGACGTCAACATCGCTTCAGTAATCTCACGACGGCAGGCCGCCGCGAGGGGCCATCGAGGGCCCACGAGAGCAGAGGCGTGATAGAGAGGACCACCCCGACAATGCTAGCAGGAGATGGGGGTGTGGGCGTGGCGGCCACTGTGGACAAATCAAAGCGGGGAGAAGTAATTTTTGCAAAATTACAGAAATCTCCATGGAAATTAGCATGAAACGTTTTCTAATCTCTTGCTTTTCACCGTGGACGATCGGGGTCAGCGCTTCAAGTTCTCCCGCCATGGCGTCCCTAATTTCATTATTCCCTCTTGATTTTTCATTTTTTTTTTTTTTTATGTACTCATTTTACAGCCTGACACTCCTGAGGTGGCACCACCCTCCGCTCATACGCCTCAACCATTCATTCGATTGAACCCCCTTTTCACTGACCACAATTAAACGTTTGGATTTCAAAGGCAAATCGAGGCACAGCCCAGCCTTGCCCTCCGAGTGACACAGGATCAAGCTGCTGGGTGCTTTAGAAACAGGCGGGTGGTTCCCCCCCCAAGAGTTGTCCTCTGCACCTCTTCTTTTTGGTCCCGCTGGTGTCTGTCAGAGTTCAGGACGATGCTGAAACAAATGGGGAGGAGTGCGGCAACCCCTTAGGTGCGTCCATGCGCTTATTGGTAGTCAGCAGGCATTTACACCGCCACAATAACGCTCTAAGCCGCGCTACTCCTCGTGACAATTGCGCGATAAAACGCACCCGGATGAAATCGGCGGTGGAACAGCATTGTTGCCGTACGCGCCACATCGTCTCACGCTTGAGCCTTTTCATACTCAATTTGGCTGCTTAATGCGCTTTGATTTGATTCAATGCTTTCAATGCACATCATCGAGTATTTCTGATCAAGACATCCGACTGAATGATGCTGCGACCCTGGCCTCAAAACATAAAACAACTGCAGGACATCTTTGATGCTGTGTATATATTTATCTTTAGTATATTTGTGTTTTAAATAGAATTTAAATATATTTGTATTTTATTTATTCATATATTTATGTATATAATTTAAATATATTTTTGTATTTTATTTATTCATATATTTCTGTATTTCTAAATTAAAATGCCCTTTCTTCCCCGTTTTACATCGTTGGTGAGAGTGTGTTGTCATCTGCCACAGTCATGTTGATCATCATCCTTTTATATTAGAACAAACTGTTTCTGCTTTGCTTCCACAAATCAAAGAGACATTGCTCTTATGGCAATTTCAACCTTTTTTTTTTTTTTTAACATACAAATAATGAATTCATAATTATTCATTCTCGTTAAAATCAGATAAGATGCATTTTTCAAATTTCTGTTTTCTGATTAATTGTGGTCAAGTTGATTAGACTTTCTTTTTACCACTTGTCTCTCCATGGAGACGGCAAAGAGACTGACTTACTGAGAAATTGTATAGAGCCACAAAAAAAAAAAAAAAGCTCTCTTGAAGCCTCGTTTCAAAGAATAGAAAATAAATTGGGTCATTTTAAGTCCCGTAGTATGACAATATGTAAATTTAATTGCCTCCGATCACTGTGTTAAGACTTCATTCAGCTTCCGTTTTTACGAGATTTGATTTGAAAGCAAATTTTGTAGGCATACTGTAAATTCCCAGAGTGCAATTATGAACGTCTTGTCACTTTTAATTGTCAGCGAGTTCTGATTTGCACGTTTCACACATCTTGGTGGCTCAAAAGATGCATTTGAACGGGATGGAAATGCTGGGCATGAGGTGTGGAAGTAAAATGGTGGCCTTTGATTATCGGTAGGGTCATGTGTGCTGATTCATGGAGCGGGAGATGTACAGTAACGCCAGTCGGACTTAATTAAAAGTGCTTGCCGACTTGGCACATTGCGGTGACAAGCAGTGGGAACGTGTATAAGAAACCTTTTCCTCACCTCAAGTTAAACCTCCTCTTGCGTTCTCACCTTTTGCCCTCTAATTAAGCCAAGACTTTCCTTTCTTAATTATACACAAGAGATGGGAGCCACGTCAATTTACATCATCCTCCAAGAGAAAAATATACGGTCTTGTTGGAAATAGTGGGCTATTTGGTGAAATGTAGCTTTTAGACGGCGGTATAGAAAGCTGTGGAGCAAAGGCGAAAAGAGCCTTATTCAACACGATACGAGTCTGCATGCGGTTCTGTCAGTAATAGACAGATGGCACTGCATCCAAAGTAGAGCAAAGGGTACCCCCCCCACCCCCACCCTCCAGCCCTTCCTCTCCAGCATCTCTCACGGTCCGACTCTCATTATCCATCCCAAAATTAACCTGTCAATTTATCAATCAACACCATCTTCACTTTTCTGCCTCCTGTTTAGCACAGCCATCCTTGCAACAGCGCCGATATCCTGGATATGTGTGCCTTTACCGCTGTGTAGTGAATGAATGCATTATCACCTAAATGACTGCTATGAATCACAATCTCTGCCAGCCTGTTGATAAGAGGCGAAGGCGTGAGCAATTTGGATTGTCTTTTTTTTTTTTTAAAGGAAAAAGAAAGAGATGGGATTTTGCTGTCCTGCACAGTGCACACCTCGTCCATATTGAGCAGGAGGGAGGGCAAACTTTTGTGCTCAAGGGCCACATTCAATTTTCACATCTTTTGTAGGGGAAGGAAAAAAAAAAGGTTGACATTAATAATGGTGATTATATTTGAATGTTTAAATAATTATTTGTCCTTTTTTCTTTGATGATTGATTTTATTGTGATCACCCATGTTTTATTTGAAATATACAAAAAATACACATTTTTATTTTACTGTTAAGAGTTAATTTAACTCATTAGTTAATAACATTAATACATGAAAAAAATAAATGAAGTAGAAAAACCATTTTTTAGCTCAACAATTGTAGGAAAATGCTTGACAAGATGAATTAAAGTGTCATGTCGATTGCCTGCGGGCCATATTTTGCCCACCTCTGATATAGATACAACATGGCTGCTGCATTTTATTTCAAGATCACTTTTTTAAAAATTTGCTTAAAAAAATAGAGTGGTCTTTCGGAACAATTCACCAAAATTTTGATTTAAAAATACGCAGAAAAATATAACCAAATTGAAGGATTATTGACTCTGGAGTTAATATTCCATCAAAAATCCTCACCTCGATTGAAATATGTTTGCGTGCTCAGCAGGCTTCTAACGAGCACCGTTTCCCGATCTGTAACTGCTTTAAAATGAACTAAGCAAATGTAGACACTCCCGAAAAAGAAAAGGGGGAAAAAAATCCCCTACCAAGTGTAACTGCGGGTGGTGGGTCACGGGGGACGGGACCTCAATTGCCTTTCTTCTTCTGTGTGGAGAATATAAGAAACAGTGTGACTTGATCCTCTCGAACTGGAGCGCCATGAACGTAGTCCGATTGTAAAAAAAACAAAAAAAACAGCAGAAGGTACTTATTCTTTTTGCACACAGCGTTCTTGTACTAAGGTGTCACCAAAATGGTGGGGCGTATTAACAAAAAATATACCAACAATAGATAAGCAGAAAAGGGAACATCTGGTCATTTGTTTCAGCCTGCTTAGCCTAATCATGCAGGCAGATGACTTGAGTGGAGGGACTGTCAGTGGCTCTATTTTCTTTGCAAGAGCACCCAGTTAGTGTCCAACGGCAGTGGTCGCTCTGGCCCCTGCCCCCCTCTGTGGATCTTGATCCGAAAATTGCCAGGGCTCTGGTGCTGGCGCGGCTTGTTTTTCCGGGCAATTTTAGCACTTTAGCACAAGGAGGAGAACCTTCCCCGACTATCACAAGCGTGGATTTAAGCCACTTGATGCTGCGGGCTGCCCCTCTTTGCCCGGCGAGCAGAGATCAGTGGCGCGCCCCAATTGAAAGGGAGGCCAAGGAACCCGGCGCGATGAAGGGCACCGGCTCCCCGTTGGTGCAGGGGAGGATGAAACACGCCATTAAGACCAATTTGGAGTGTTGCTCTAAATTTCAGCAAGACTGATCGATCCTGACAGGAGGGTTGCGAGATCACTTAAACCACTGCCCCCTCGCCTCACGTTGCTTAATGTCACGTCATTGCCTATCATTCCCACTCGCGGTGCTGGATTCCCATTCAATTATGACCTGTAAGATTGCCTTTTTTTTATTTTTACACATCAGCAATCAATAAGGATTTTGATAATAATGTCAATGCTGTCCCGGGATTGCAATCTCCCCCCTGCCGCTCTGTTCTTAATCCAAAGTGAAACCCTCTTGAGACTCGCTGTCGTGTTGCTTTATTGATTTTTTTTTTCTTCTCCCTCTTTCTCATGAACACTGGAGTGAAACTTGAGTCAAGGTACAAGAAAGAGACTATATAGCTTACTCAAGGGTTTTACGATGAGGACACATGAAATAAAAATGAATTTCAATTATTTTTTGAGGAAAGACGAAAAAAGCGATTTAAAAAAAAATACAATCCATCACACCAAATGAGATTTCTTTCTTGCCTTTAAAGACCATCTTCCAGTTTGCACTAATTCCAATAGCAAATGGCCTGTACTAAACTGCTCAAAAAAATAAAGGAAGCACAGTGTTCCCTTTATTTATTTTTTTTAGCAGTATATATTTCAGGCACGTCGAAAAGATGCCCCCGCCGTCTCCCGGTGATGTCTGTCTGCTTTATTGTGATATGCAGAGTCCGGGAATACTCCCGGTCTATTATTGCCGCGCGGCTCTCCACAGGCGTGGCGCTGACATTTTATATGCCATCTATTTATTAGCCAGAATGTTCATCGCGGCAGCTCGGGTTAAGTATCTCGGCTCGGTGTCTGACGGAGATATTGAACCCGCGGCCCTCCTTGTCCCAAGTTCAGTTCCCTCACCGCAAGCAGTTTGGCCCCCGTGAAGGATGAGGTCTCGGCGAAGAGTGGCACTGCCGACAATGATCTATCCCGCGTGCCCTATCGCATTGCGGCCTGGCACTGACGGATGCTACCTGCAAAACCCTCGGGCCCATGATGAGATCCGCCGTGGGGCCTTTATAAAAATCACTTCCTTGTCTTTTAACCCCCACAAGACGCACGGCGAGAGAAAACCCGAGAGTGCTTTAAAAGAGCCAGGAAAGTTATTCCCAAGCAATCTCTTGCTTCATCGTGCACTGTCAGTCCATCCTTGACAAATGCGACTCATCTGCGCAACTGACATGCTCCCCTGTAAGAAGCCATTATGAGCTATGAGTACGTTATGGCCGTTGCGGTGCATTTCTGAAGCACGCTAAGCACCTTCATATGGGATGAATTGTAATGTAATAAAGAGCAATGACAGCGGCGTGGAAGATTTATCTCTTGGCTGACTTGAAAATGCAGTTCTACATATTACAGTGGGAATTTTATTTACTTCTGATGTGCAGTGTTTGCAATTTAAACACGCACACATACATTTTTTTTTTAAAATGTAAGAGCCAAATGCAGATGTCTGGTGTGGTACCATGAGTGACCTGTGAGAGGCAGTGCGGTGCCACAGTGTGTTAAGGTTAGAAAGAGTCATAGTGGAAGAAGAAAGAAAAGAAGCTATCGGCTAGGTGGTAGCTTTTCAGGTCATTACATTCTATGAGCAAACTCTGCTTGGATGAATGATGGGAAAAAAAATTGCAACATTACAGACCAAACTAGAACTGAATCATAATTAATTCTTGTTTGTGTATTTTCGGCACTGTCCATTCGATTTTTTTTCAAGAAAGGGACGGAAATTAAAAACGTGTTTTTTCAAATTGGATTAATCAACAAAACATTGAGAGATTCATCTGTTATTAATATAATCGTAAATTGCAGCCCTGCACTGATACGTTTATTATTTTCAAAAGTGATTTATTCACCTAAGTTGTCATTCTTTCCAAGCGTTTTAGTATTTTCAATAAATGTGCAGCACAGTTTATATTTAATAAAAAGGTAAACAAAATCGTAGTTGGGCACTTGGATCCATAGTCGAAATCCCAAACGGTTTCAAAGTGGAATAAATGAAAAACATGCCGTTTTTTTTTTTAATGATGAGTTTATTGAGATGTAAAAGCGTTTTAATCCTGACACGCACGATGTGAATGAAGACGAATCAGGCAACTTGTCCCCCATGTTGAAGCCGTTCACGTTTGTGTTGAGGGGAGTCATCTGGGGGTGCCCGTTGTACACGTTTCATGATGAGTGTCTTCTAGGACTGTCTGTGCCCACCGTCTGAGGTGTTAATGCAAATATAGCAGATCATTTGTGGCCTCACCTCTTTTTAAGTCGCTTTTGCCAAAAGTGTAACAAGCAGGTGGGCAGATGTGAATTGAGGTAATTCGCGATTTGTTGTTTGCAGGGTCCTACTTATTAATTTGACATGAGCAAAATGACGTTTTCACTTTGAGAATTGCTGCATTCTCTGCCCAAAATACTCTCTCTTCATCTTTGTATGCATTGTTTTTCTCGTAAATAGTTGGGCAAGTGATAAAATCTCAGCTCCACCTTCGCCGCCTCCTGATTTTTGACATTTTGGCCGTACAGCGCTTTTCGTGCACGTCAAATTCCCCATGAGTCCCAACCTAGCTCCGTGCCAATCGTAGCCCAGAGACTGAACATCACCTACTTTATCTGGTTCCCCCGTGGCTGTCCATCCACAGGGGACTCTGGGTGCCCTCAAAAAGAGCTGCCAGTACACTAGACGCTTCCCTGCCTGGGGCCTGTGGCAGGTTGGGACTTCAGATAGCAGATGGCACAGGCAAAAAAAAAAAAAAAGACTCGATCTTTTAAGGTAGATCTGCCAAGCAAAAAGTGGAGCGTCGTATCCTCGGGGCTCGACTGCCTCTGCCAAGATTAAAGCGTGAAATATATGTCGGGAGAAGCCACAAATGTCTTCATTTCAAAGGCTGCAAGTGATCAAAATACCTGACGTGTGCAGGCACGCTGCGGGGTTTGTTTTAATGTGTTAATAACTAAATCCTTCACTTGCTTCTTCACATGCCGTCATTTCTAAACCGCAGTTGAAGCTATCAAAGAAAAGCTTGTTCTGCCGCGCGTGCCTTACTTGATGTCATTAATACGCCACGACAACGCCATCTCTTTTACGTATTGAAAAGCCTTACGACTGAGTTCTAGAACACCGAATGCGGTGTGCACTTGTGAAATAGCTCCGCCAGTCAACGGCAAGAAGTGATCGGGCATTTTCTAATGCCACCGGGCCCATCTGGGAGAAGCACCCTTTTCATTCCACATACTTGGCCGCTCGTCGCCTCGCCATAATGGGCGCTCTGAACGAGCACTGGCCAATTAAAAGCCTTGAAGGGGATGCCTCGAGGCCCCCCGCGTGAAAGGCTTCAGGTGTGAAATGCTTGTTGTTTTTTTTTTTTTTTTTGTCAAGAGTGCTGCAAACGCTGGCGGATTTCAAGTTCGCCGTTGGCCCGTTTGGTGTCCCCAGCCAGCCCACCCCTGCAGCCCATCTCATGTGGAGGAGGGTAGAGGTCAGAGGTGACGGGCAAGAGAAGACCACTTAACTACAATTTTCTATTCAGTGTTCCAAACCTGTACACTCTCATGTTTTTCACCGTCGCTTCATAACAGCGAGCGGGGTTTCAGAGGATGCAGACAATAGCTTTTTAGCGCAC
>CAAKHF010008603.1:41468-51850 GCA_901007745.1 Hippocampus kuda
GACCCCCCCCCCCCCCACCCTCAGTTTTCCTCCCATCCCTCTGACTTTGATTCCCCCTTTTGTTCCGCCGGTTCCTCCGCTGACACTTCCCAAGAATAAGAGATGCCGCGTAAACGGCGACCCGTTCACACCACGACGATGACCCCTGCCTCTTCCCGCCGCAACCTCTCACCTAGGAGCTGACAGCGTGATTAATTGAAGGACGTTATGATTTATGAGTATCTTCTCACGATGATTAACAAGGCAACAGGTGGCGCCGCCAAAGTCGCTAGCGTGGACACGTCACGCACGGACCGACACAATAGTGAATTATATTGAGAAAACTGTGTTTTGTCTCATGCTGACTGTCGAATGAGATGAGCCATACATCATTTTGACGTTTTTTTGTCCAACACTGCCATGAGGTTATTATGGGCAGAAGCCCACGTTGACAGGTCAGTCATTGACACATCAACATTGTAAGCCCCAACATGAATGTATGAGTCAAGACTTAGAATCCAAAATAAATATTATAGTTGTGGTTGATCATTTGGCTTTCCCAACGAGATACATTAAGTCTAAGAAAGCTCTTAGCATGTTTTTCACGGCGCCCGTCGTATATGCCACGAGCCTCCGGTGGCATGACGTAATGGCAGGAAGTTTGCGGCGATTAGGTTGGGGAAACGGCACCCTGCTCTGCTAAGTGATGGTTAAAAAGCCTCAAAATTTCAGGGGCCACAAATAGGAGGGCGGCGGGCCCAAAACGTCCTGGTGGCCAGCTTTTGAGGCCGCTAGTTTAAACTATTCATGTAGTCAATCATTTTATGTGGATTTATTTCGCATCAATTGCTCACAGATTTTTGGTATTGGTGTCGGGGCCTGGGTCCCTGACCCTACGAGTAGCGGAGGTGCACTGTAGGTTTTTTGAAGTGCCCTTTGCTTTATTTGCGGAGTGTCTTGACAGAAGACAGTGAGCTGTGGCATAGGGCCATGTCCAATTGTCCAGGTTCACTGAAGTGACAGCTTTGGAGATAAATCCGTCTTGCCTTCAACAGACTTAACTGTGTCACATGGTCCAGCCTAGGTGACAAGGCGGACAAGGAGCGTTGAAGAGGTCACATGAGACCTTCTCATTGCCTAAGTCGTTGACAAAAGAGTGACTTGAGCGCGACGTAGCAGTCTCTTGACACCGTGCCGCCAGCGTAGCATCCAGCTGGGCGAGAGCGCATGGCGAGATCTGGCCTTTTTTCTTTTGGGACGACGAGCCGCGGTGACCCTGAGCTGCGAGCTGTGACAGCTGATGGCTGACTGATGTGACGTTTCTGCTGTGTCAGTGGGAAAAGTCAGGAGTCTCACACAAAGCCTTCCCGCTACCCGAGTGACCTGGCTCCAGTTTGTATGGGACAACAAAAGAAGAGTCAACTACAGTTTGTGGTCTGTCAGCCCCCGACCTCATAATAGCTTTGGATTGCATCTGTTCTTGTCCACGAAAACAGCTCATTTTTGGTGGCTAAAAGGCGCTTGGTAAGGAGATACCGCAGCCTTGTGTTTCCAAAGATTCACCATCAATGAAAAAATAATTATCTCCGAGTCAGCAAAGGTTAATTTTGGTCAGGAACCTTTCGATCTCGCCGTGCCTCGCCGAGGTGACCCGTGCACTGACCTGTGACACGGGTGAGCGGCAGCAGAGTAAACTGGGCCGCGCTCCCCATGCATAGTGGGGTCTGGGGGACCGGGACAGCGTCCTCACCACTGACCTCGACAAACCTTCCCGGACTCTTCCAGCTGTTTTCACCTGCCTTTATTGAGCCAAGGCGGGTCTTTTCCATACAAAAATAAATACAGAATAATACAAATTGCCGTCTCACCAGCAAACTGACCCCAAAATGTCACAAAAGGTACACCGTATAGCTCATTGAAGAAGTACTGACCTCATTGCAGCTCCTCATTTAAAGTGACTTACGAATTGACCTACTCAGTGTGAAATCTGAGCCTGTTGTGCACAAAACTACAGTATTAGTCAGTCATGACAAAGTCAACAAGTGGATACAGTACAAGATTAATGAACTGTATCTTCTGCCACCTAGCGGAAGAGCATTCGATTGTTCTGACGGTCACCATAGGTTGGAGGCATAGATAGTTGAACAAAGGTGCATCAGGGTATGGTATTATTGGCATACGTAGTGAATAAATTATTTATGGATCAATTGGGGGATATTTAATAATCTCCCGCATCACACCCAATGCTAGTTCATGGTTGATTCGGAAAGGCACACGGCTGTCTATATAAGGTACCACCGGTGACAGTGCATGTCAGAGCACAAACCACACATGAAGTCAAAGAAATTGTCTGTAGCGTTCTGAGACGGGATTGTCTTGAGGCACAAATTTCGGGGAGAGTACAGAAAAATGTCTGCTGCTTTGAATGTTCCAATGAGCGCAGTGGTACTCCATCATCCCTAAATAGAAGTCGTCGCAAACCAGCAGGATTCTTCCTTCCACTGGCCACCCGTCTAGACTGTGCAATTTGGGGAGAAGGGCCTTTGTCAGGGTGGTGACCAAGAACCCGATGGTGGTAGGAACTGGTAAACAACAATGTATAGAGACATCTCGGATGTAAACTTGCTCAGGACCACAGTACGGTGAACCAGTGGCGATTTGCAATTGGTGTCAAGGAACTGTGTTGTCGCGACGTAGCTCGAATGAGAGACTCCGATTTTGCTATGTCGGGGAGGAGCGAAGTTTTGCCTGGATTATTAGTGGGAAACACGGAGACTCTTTGCCACATGCACATGTTCTTTTGCTGCATTTTTTTTAACTTACATCATCTTGTAAGACATTTATTTTGAAGGCAATTTTTTTTAATGAGTTTTAAATGATATCCAAGTGCTTTGGGATCATAGTATAAGGTGCATATATGGTTTTGAATTGACCGTAGTGGGGGTTTATAGTACATGCTGTTGTTTTCAAAGGAAATTTTGGAACAGTATGTTTTCCGTCTTGTTAACTGTAGAAGTGGGTCGCGACTTGGCAACAATTAGAAAATGCGGGTCCCGGTCTGACAACAGTTGAGAGAAGCATTGTCCTAGAGACGGCACTGCCCACTGCTGCTTGTCACATATGTTGGGGCCGCACGCAAGGTGGTTTCTCGGGATACGGCACTTGCTAATTATAAATTTAATTTGCATTTTAATTAGAACGGTGCAGAATTAAAGCCTGCCAGCTGGATAATTTCTGAATCCTCTGCCCCCCCCCCCTTCTTCCTCTTTTCCTCTTCCCTGTCCTGTTTCCGACTGTCCCGTCGTATTCAATTGTCCCACCCTGCTCAAGGTGGGACGCGTTGCGGTGGCTTCTTATTTACACGAACGTGCGAGAAAAGCCAACCGATCTTCCGATTAAATAACTTATGGTTCATTTAACTCTTCACGTAATTTGGTTAAGCTTCATTCCTCCTTGATGGGATTTCTATTAAGTTATCGAATGTCGTCTTGATGAGAGAACCAAGGCCCAAATGGCTTTCGCGTTGCTCATTGAACACACTTTACACGTGCGCGGGGAAGCAAGCGATCTGCTTGTGTGGGGTGCTAATATCCTTCAGTTTTGGTCATTATTTTTCAATCTCCATAATTGTTCCCGTTCCCCGTGTTGCATCGCCTCCACCTCGTGGTCGTGCTCATTGGCTCTCCCTCACCTCCCGTGACGCCCTTGCTCAATAATTGTCATTAATTGATTGACAGCTCCGAGAGAGCCAACTAACCCCGGTTCTGCTCTCGTGTCTGCATTTTTTAAATGAGAGCTTGTACATCCACTGACCTTGTCTGCCCGTCACCTGTCAGCCACGGTGAAGACAATCCACGCAATGTCTCACCTTAGCAAAGTCGACAGTCCTAAACGATTGTAATTGCTTCAGAAATCGATTTTGTTGTACTGTATTGTAGATGTTTCACATTGAGTAGGTATTCCAAATTAAATGTCTTTGCCTTTAAAAGTCCGCCACCCCCCCACAAAAATTCTATATCAGTCTTTGCAAAGATCTCTGAAATTGGATAAGTACAATCAATGCAAGGTCAGAAGCGGTCAAGTTAAACCAAATTTCATCATGGCCTCTTCTAGAGTTGATGTCATGATCAGCCGTTTGAATTTCAATCCGTCTCCTAAACATGGGAAATCCCCTGGACCACGTCAGCAAACATATCAAATGTCAGAATCATGTCACATATCTCCGAGAAGAAAACATTTCTATATCAATGTGAAAATTCTTTTGGGCTGTTACGATCTTGTAGTGTTGCTGTTGGCGTATGATTTTGTATGTAAAAGATTTGAAATAAATCAGGGCCACAAGCTATAATGTTCAACCCGGATTTGTCGCAAAGTCGTTAATTTAACATGAGAAATCCGATGGACCATCGATCTCATCTCAGATCGCCTTTTAGTTTGTTGTACATATTTTCCTTTCTGATTGCAACTTGCTCCCTTTATGGATGAATTGCCTTCGGGTTCTGCCTGCCACTTGTAGATTATTGGCGTGTTGTGATGTCATTGGTAATGTCACGCTTTGTACAATGCTACAATTCCAACACCTAAAAATAATCTGTTCGTCAAACCGCGTTCAATTGTTGTCATTTGTTCTTTTTCACAACCGGGACTCTTATTATTATTTTTTTTTCATTTTTCATTCCTGTCTACAATAACAGTCGACCCAGCCGCTCTCCCCTCCAATAATTCATGCATGAACTGTGTTCCGCGCCCGTGTAATGCATGACATTCTTGCAGGTTGTTTTGGTTTGGGAGGCTGCCAGGCTCAGTTTTGCAACCTCTTAGCAAGCCCGGTTTGATGTGGTGTGAATAACATTCAGACATATACGCACACGCCCTCCATGGTGTTCGTTCGGTGAAAGCAATGCGGGACACCCTCCCTGCTCTGAGGGTGGCATTTGGCGTGGGCCGAACACACCTGGCCACGTGTTTCCAGTGCCCCCCCCCCCCAACCCCGTCACTCATCCATCATGTTCATCACAAAACAGACTAGTTTCCTTCCCTCCTTCATTTATATGAACATTTTTACGAGAAAATGCATATACAGTGTAATCACATTTCGCCCTCAATCAATTACAACCCCCCCAAAAAAAAACCACTCAAGAGAACAGTCCATTCAATTAACCTCTGAGGACTGGCATGGAGTCGAGGCTTCCTCCAAGGCATGGCTCCTTGCTGTGTAGCAACAGTGGCTGCGTGATAAAGACTTGGCAAACGGGAGGCACACATTCTCCAGATCTAAATCCGTCTGTGTGCCATGTGGAACGTTCCCTCTGTCGCTTCATTTGAACATCTCCGTTCTTGTGTGCGAGATCTCTATCCGTGGATTCACATTTGCTTTGACATCACAGTTCAGGGTTTGGCGTGCTCTCTGCCATGTGTGGAAATGCGACGTCACAAGCCAAAGTCCCGCATTGTTCAGATATTTTCTGTCTTCGTAGTATCTTTTCATCACAATAGCCCAAGGATTAAGAACTAAAGCATAACAAATGACACGAAGAAATGATCTATTACTGACAGGACATTTTCGGAACGCGGAAAATAAATAGTATCCCACATTGCAACATAATAGAACCTTTATTTTCCTTGATTTTGAAACAGGCCAGTTTGTTTTTGAAACAACCAATTTTTACTTTAATTATAAGTTGACTTTCATAAGCACAGTGATAGACTACGTTGCATTTGGATTTGACAGACAAATTCAGTCCGTCTTTTGGGGGTGAATGAGGCACTCATCGCCCCACTCTCTACTGCTCATACAATGTCCGGTGGGTTTCTGTTACCATGACGACAATGGCGCGTAACCTGTTGGGCAAGTGTAAATTGCAACGTGCATAACCCTGTGAAGACAATCAAAATACATCGATTGTATTTTCATTTGTGGAGGCAGCACTTCATCACCAAGCCGCAGATTTACACAAACTCAGTTCGGAGGCGGATCCGTACAATGTATGTTGGGAACCTTTAGTGGACATGTTGCCAGATGCAAATTGTGACATCACAATGTAGCAAAATTGGCATCGCATTGTCCTACTGCTTAGGACGTCTGCTTCACAGTTTTACGGTTGAGGTTTGAATCTCACAATGGCTTTCCTCTGAAGAGTTTCATGCTGTCTTCGTGCTCAGAATACTCCGACTTTCTCCTACGGTCCAAAAATATCCAGGACAATAATCATCAATCGAGTACCCGTGAAAGTGAGTGTGAATACGTGTTTGTCTGTATGTGCGCTTTTATTCACTGGCGTCCAGTTCATGGTGGACCCCGGGCTCTCATCCAAAGCCAGTTGAGATAGTCTAAATCTCAAATGTGATGTAAAAACAGCGTGCTTACAGACTCACTTTTAGAGAAAAAATGAAATCGCTACTGGTGTGTAACTCGATGGTTGGGCAGGCACTCCAGACACGCAACAATACGAGCAATTGAAAAGTAAAATTTCCATTTGATGTCCTCTTTAAGAAATAGCACAAATACAGTGAATAAGTTAAAAATAAAAAAATTTAAAAAAACTGTCTTAGCAGTGGCCTACCGAGGACCATTTTTTCGGGTCATCTTTGTCAGTTGTCAAATATTTGAGTGTATGAAGTGGTGCGGTGAGGTGCCGAGACAGCTATTTGAAGGGATTTTAACTCATTTGAGCAATTACATGCTTAACTGGCCCAAGATAATCTGTCAGCCAAAGCTTCTCCCTCTCCTTGCCGATCCTCGGCTCTGTCTCAGAGCTTCCTACGCCGCACAAGAGACGCTCCCCAATAGCAGGATTTAAAGCACAAAAGCTCGCCCTGAATGGAACGAAGGCCTCCGAGAAATTAATTGCCTCTAACAAACAGCATGACTGCTAGCATGTTTTGTTTCCCATTCTTATCAGGCCTCCCGATGGAGAAGGGTGGTCCGTACTTCTAAAAGAGGATGAACCTACAAAGTATGGAATTTGTACCAGAGTTCCTGATTAAGCGCTTTTTTTTAAAAGGAGACACATAGATGTGAGGTCTATGCACTCTTTTCCAATACACTAAATTACCTCACGTGTCATTGAAGTGAAAATGGGGATGGGGGGGGGGGGATAGAGCTGGTCCTCTTTTAATACCCAAATTTGGCACATCAGGAATTAGTCCAACATGCATTCAACCAGTGAAACATTTTCAGTCTTGCTCAGCCCCTGTAGATTAATTTAATTTATTGATTACCCCGGTAGTAGGTCCCAATTTGGGGGAAACATTCAATAGTTTTCTTGATCAATTGTCGTTTTTTTTTGTTTGTTTTTTTTAATATGAAGCAAAAAAAAAAAGATTATATTAAACAATTAACTATTTTTCGTGAGTGTTGATTTTAAATTGATTTTAGGTTGATTTTATTCCACGGAAAATTTCTTGATGAGCACCTTATTATTGGATAAGGAGGTCTCGGTGAGCAATGGGTATTTGACAGCCTCCTCGGTCCAAAATAGGGGAAATTAACCCATTAATCTATAGTTGTACTTTTTAATACAATATGAGAAAACACTAACATTTTAAAATATTAAATGTATATTTTCAAGTCATTTCATCCAAAAAAATTCTTCAACTCAATTTAACTTTTCAGACCCTAAATCAGAGAATTCACTGATAATCAAGTGTAACATTCCATCCGGTTAGGGATCAGCATTTGACAATTTGTCTTTGATCTGGTAAAGAGGAGGGGGAATATAATCATGAAATAATTGATTTGTTTTATTTCTTTAATACTTTTTGAACAGACACTTTCAATGTCAGTCAGCGCTTGATGTTTGTCCATCTCAAACGTTTGAAGAGGTTCCAATTTGGAATGAGCAATTGTTGCTAAAAGGTACCTGATTAAAAATAAAACCAAAAACGCTTGTCTTCAAAATGGCTAACATTAAATTAACTGTGGGCTTGGGGTTGCATTCAGTCAAGCTGTACTCAGTTGTGGGGTTTCACTGTTTTTGTGGCGGATGTGTGGCACATTTTGCCCCAGTTCTATCCTCTGCCTGCTCCCACACACCCACATGTCACCATTCTGTCAGCCGCCACCAGTGTGGCATCTATCATCCCGCCGCAGACGCCGCCGCCGCCGACTGCCGCACTCCACAAAAGAGAGGCCGGGCGCGCACAAAGACATTTGCATTCTTGCATCTCATTACGGTTATAATTGCAGGGCGGTGTTGGCGGCCCGCTCGCCATTATCTGCCGCCATTTTATCGGTGACGTTTGAAACGTGGCGTTTAAATGTCAGTGATTGACTACGGAAAAAGGAGTGACCTTTTGTGGTGTCATCTTTCTCTCTCCTTCATCCCCCGTTAACTCATCTTTTTTTCACTTTCATTCTTTTTTTTTTTTTTTTAAAGCATGGACGGTTTTGTCACTGCTTTGTTCATCATGCGTTACGTTGACTCCCTTCACTTTTATGACGGCAAGCATTTCATATGTATGTATTAGTGTCGATACTGTATGTTGTTTACTCAGTACCAGGCATCCATTAGGGGTGAAGAGGTCTCACTTCTTGTGATTGCATTTTTACAACTAGAAATACAGTCATACCTCGGTTTTCGACCACAATCCGTTCCAGAAGGCTGTTCGAAAACCGATTTGTTTGAAAACTGAAACCACGCACTTTAAAAAAAAAAAAACAATCTTTATTGAACACGTCTGCTCACAATGGAACGTGACACGAGGAAGCGTCACTTCCTCATCTACCCGAGGAAATGTCACTTCCTCTTGTAAGGAAGGCGAGATGAGTCAAGTGACGCATTCAAGTGCGCTCAGTTTGGTCGAGAACCGATTTTCGGTCGCAATCCGAGGCATAAAAAAACTCGAAATTTTTGCTCGAAAACCAATTTGGTCGAGAACCAAGACGTTTGAAAACCGAGCTTTGACTGTATATTATTTTCTCGACTGTGCTTAACAAGTGTCTGAGATAACCCGTCCTAAAAATGAGACAGTCGTATCCCGCATCATCATGAGTTGATTTCATATTTTTAATGTGTTTTGGTGGGCTTTGGCCATGAATTTCAAAAGGTATCGACCTTTTTCTATGCATGAAAATTTTGAATTTCAAAGGATAAAATGTGCTAAAAGCATAACAGCCGCCATCTTTTCTTTTCGGGAATGTAAGTATGGCAAATACAGCTGACATCATAAATAAGAAATTAGTGGGAGACCTCATACAGGGATGAGAAAAATGCACTTTTGTAGTATGTTAAGTGCAGAAACTTCACGATCGCAATTCCCGTGTGCCGTTTTAAAATGCTGCTACTGACGCTCAGGATTCCCACTCTTTGACACTGCCATCAGATGCAGATCAAAGAAAGTTTGAATGTGAATAAACAAACAGCTCTCATAGCGATTGCGGACTGCTGACCGCTAACAACTTCCTGTGAGGCAGGTCACGCGCCACAATAGGTTCAAGACAACCTGCTTATTTATTTGATTTTAGCTATTATTTTTGTGAACTTAAAACTGATAGGATCCTTACAGTGGGGTGTACACTAACACAAAAAAAATCTTAACATTAATAAACAGGAACAAAGACGCATATATATATATATATATATATATATATATATATATATATATATATATATATATATTTTTTTTTTTTTTTTTTTTTTTTTAATCCTCCACGTCCGCCCATTTAACCCTACACCTCTCACGGTCGACTTGGGACCAGTCCGCGAACTAGCGCTCAACTCCGATTGACTGGCTGCGCGCTCCTGATGTACGTATAATAATAAGACTTTATGATGAACGTGAGAGTGTGTCGTGTTCAGATGTTTGCTTGCTTTTTATGGAAAAGTTCGGTTTTGTTTGTCGAAGCCATGCATTTCCAGATACAGTGAAACTCCTCTAGAACGAAACCTACATGGGCGAAAATACCCCCTTATGTGAAAAAATCTTCATGCATTAACACAATTCCCATTCTCCTGCCCCCCATACGACGAAAAACCCCCTGTTGCGTTATACGAAATAATTTTCTCTGCTCCAGCCTCGCAAAGACATTCACTACAACGAAATTTTATCCAACAGCGACCTCTACTGGTTCGTTCGGAAACGGCAACAGCAAACACCACACTGGTTTACATAGTGAACAATGTTTATTTCGGTCACAGCTGCGAGTTTCCTGGACTCAACAAACTCATAGCTGCTCTGCCATTGCCAAGAGGGACCTCACTGTCCATGTTTGTTCATACTGAAGCTAACGGATTCGTAGCATCCGATTAGCTGCTCAGAGTAAATTGCTTATGGCTCGACGGACATTCAAATAAACGAACGTTTCCTCGAATGCTTTACTTGTTATCATGCTAAAAACAGCTGCGGGACGCTTCATAGTCATCGATGGTCATAGTTAGCTCTCGAAGGCTAAAAACCTTACG
>CAAKHF010008608.1:9928-33125 GCA_901007745.1 Hippocampus kuda
CCCCCCCCCGGTACCCCCCCCCCCCCCCCCCCCCCTGTTGCTTGTGTATCACACAAACACACAGTCGTGTTTGTAAGCAAAAAAAACCTCTCGAGAAAAGTCAGGTGTAAGAGAACAAAAGACCACCGCTCCTCACTTGTCGACATCTGCATCTGAGACACGTAAACGGCGAGTTACGAACAGCAGTGCGTCAATTAATTAGATTGCACCGGCAATGTCAGGCAATCTTGTGATCATATCATTATTAATTTGCACTGATGTGTATTGATTTTGGCCCTGTTGGAGGCTGGGTGTCACGCGGGGTCCCATCTGCTTCAGCCTCCGACGCTTCCCTCCTCGAATTAAAGAGCCGCTGCCTTCCCGGTTGGGAGTGCGTTCACATTAATTGAAACCCACTCTTTCTGTTGCTTTTTTTTTTTTTTTTTTTTCTCCAGGCTCGCTGGATGCGTGCGAGGTTGTGGACCGGCTGTTCCAAACCTGTCGCGTCTACTTTCCTGTGGCTGTTTGTTGTTGTCGCAGCCGTCACCATGGTGATGGACAGGCGTCGCTCTCTATCTGGGGCTGTGAGTGAGCTGCTTTTCAGGGTCACACTGTGTGTACATACACGGCTGACATCGGTCCTCCCCCCCCCCCTTCCCCCGTTTTCTCACCCGAGTGCAAACGCTTTCACGCAGGTGACGTGCACTGTGTCCCCACGGGCGGGGATTCTTTTTCTAGCCCCAGGCAACAAAGATTCAAAATAGCAGTGTGGGAAGAGAGACATTCTGCCAGGGAAACAGATGAAGTCATAGCTAGCTGACTAAACAGGCTGCCATAGAAATGGAAAAAAATATTTTTGAGAAAAAGCTGGCATTTTGGTGCGGGACCATTATGAACATCAACTGGACTGGAAGCAGGTTGATATCGACCAGAATCACTTTGCTCCCCAAAAGAACTGGAAAAGAATTATTTCGACTGAGTTGGTGTGAACGGCAGCAACAAGCAAGTCAATTCAGACCTGCTTGCTGCTTAACTCTTTCATTCCACAAGACGTACTTGTACGTCTTTTTAAAATTAGGCCCCGCCTACCAAGGACGTACTTGTACATCGAAGTCTTTATTTTATTTTTTTGCGTCAGAGAGGAGGAGGGTCTGATGCAATCTGTGAATGAGAATAAGCCGTTTGAATCGTAAATCATGTAAAAAAAGTGACCAGTAGGTGGCAGTGGTGCCTCACGTGCTTGAAATGCATGCTTTTACAAAAAGCTCTTTTTCTCCGTTTTTTTTTTTTTGTCCAGGAATCGCCATTTTCATGAAACGTAGCCATTTTGTGATGCCGATTGCTGAAGAATGTAAAAAAAAAAAAAGTTTTCTGCTGAAAGAAGAGTCCATACTTTTATTTTGGTAGACTCCATGTTTATACAGCATTAGAACCAAATATTCTGTGGGTCTTGCAAGATCAGTCAAAATCCAGTAAAACGCTGGGATTGAGGGGGTTGCTCCAGTGAAAATGGCTGGGATTGAATGAGTTAAATGGGGAGTCATGGAATACTCAAGAAAAAAGGGTGGGGCCACTGTGAACTAACACTTAGTACCAAGAAGGGATTTTATTCAGATTCATACCGAACTATTTGCTGACTAAACGGGCTGCCATAGAAATACGATGACTGAGGCAGCTCAATTTGGGCTTGCTGTCTAAAAAAGGCTGCCGCAAAAATACGAAATAGAACATTGCGAGAAGAACCCGACGTTCAGGGTGGGATCCCCGTGAACTAAAATTGTGCAGCAAGTCGTGGCTGCCTAAAAAGGCTGCCACAGAAAGGAGAGAATTTTAGTGCAGGAGAATTCATCTCAATAATCTCAACTAAAACTTTCCCTCTGTCCTCCACTTGATGTCAGACAAAAGAAGCTCTCTGCTGTCGAGGCATCGGCAAGCCCGTCAAGTCCGACTCGAGCGGGAGGAAGATTTCTGCGGCGACCTGTTCTCCAATGAGCTCTTCACAAGGGTCTTGTCATGGGGCATCAGTCCCAAAACAACACACTCCACCCACAGAGGGCAAAAAAAAAAAAAAACCTGGCTCCCATTGTAAATAATTCACTCCATAGCCATTCCCTTCCACCTGAGGGGCTTGTCTCCTGGCGTCGCCAGCAGGGTGATTTAACAGCTCCAGAAAGGTCAGCTGCACACACACGCACACACAAAAACACGAGTATACCCGCATGCACACACACACACACACACACTAAAACCTGCCAACGGTTTGATCCATGTGTCGTGCTCGACTACGCCCCCTCTGGCTAATGCACTTGTGTGTGTTTACCACTAAATGCACCTTTTTCGGGGGGAGGGCGTGGAGGCTTGTTGAGTCTGAATCAATTTGGAGGTCCACGATGGTCGCAAACTTTCGCTTTTTCAGCGATTGTTTGAATTAAATCTGTGGAAGCCCGTTTAGGGTGAGAAAAATAATCATGGTCTTGTAATTTGTCCAAATGGTCCCAGACTTCAGCTTCTTATTTTTAAGGTTTTGTTTGTTGTCTTTGTTCCCACTCAGGCAGAAAACTGGTTGCAGGTTTTGGCAAAGTTTTTTTTGTCCATGTGGATCCTTCACCAAACGTAAGCTTTTGTTCGTAATGTTTAAATTCACGATTTTTCGCTTTTGTTTTTGTTTTTTGATAGCAGCAAAGCTAATTGTGGTGCAAACAAACTTCCAAGCTTCTGCTCCTGGTCCGGCGTTAAAAACCTCAGATTCTTATTGTTTTGTTGTGTCGTTCTATGGCAGCCAAGCTTTGTAGAAAACTAGCTGGGTGTCGATTAAGATGCGCATTACTGTCATTTTTTTTCAGTCATGTATTGTTCTCAGTTTCTCTGGCAGTACATGTCAGAATTAACTGCAGGTTTTTCACAGTTCACGATGGTCCTGCACCACATTTCAGCATCAGTGATATATTTGTACAATTTGTTTGCCTTTCTATTTAGACAGCGAACTAATTCTGGTCTGATTTAATTTTTGGATTTCCGCTAGTGGACCTGCGGCAAACTTCAGATTCTGAGTTCTGTGTTTTAATTTGTGTTTTTATGGCAAAATATTTTGAGGCAATCAACAGGATGTGGACTAAATGAACCTGCTTGTTTCTGCAACGTTTTGTCAGCTTCCTCTCTCAATGTTTTCCATTTCAATTGGTGTTATTGTGATCGAAAATTAGAGCCATTTTAAGTCTCTCACCACTTTTAGCAGTTAGCCACAGTTCCCCTTTGGTTTTGGGCCAATCACAGATTCCAAGTGACGGCCGTCCTTTTGACGTAAATGGAGCCGTGGGAGTCTGCTCCGATTAACTGCGCCTGTCCTCCGCTGTCCTCGCACGGCCATTAATACGCAAGTGACAGTTCCAAATAGTGACACTGTTTTACTTCCGTGTCGCAAACAAAAGCCGCTTGCTGTGATTCACCTTGTCACCCGTGAAATATTCATACACTCGTGAAAAGTTTTGGGGTCCCAAGTTTGGTGTGGAATGTTTCCATTCTCCTGCTCTCACCTTGAACTGCAAACGTGAGCTCCTTGGGATCGGTCAAAGGCATCCTCCTGTCCGGGCCTTTCTTGGCCGCCTTGCGGTGACCCCTCCTCTTCTTGCTTTCGCCCCACAAGTTGGAGCCGCCGTGCATGCTGGGAATGTTGAGGATGGCGATGCCCTCCAGGGAGACGGAGCTCAGGTCCAGGGTCACGCCGTCACACTTACAGCAGGAGAACACAGGAGAAGCTGATCAGAAAATGAATGAATGGATGGGTATATATATATATATATATATATATATATATATATATATATATATATATATATATGTGTGTGTGTGTGTGTGTGTGTGTGTGTGTGTGTGTGTGTGTGTGTGTGTCCACATTTCTAGTCCAAATGAATAAGACACTTTAAAAAAGATGAACTATATCTTGATTCTCATTTGGTATCACACTCTGCGGGGTTGCGGAGGGCTAATTACCTTTGTGCAGCAACCAAGTCTAATGGGAAGCATGTGCCAAGGCCCTTCACTTGCACATTTTCGGAGCAGTGGAATTCGCACAATTCTGATCTATTTCTGGAAAACGAGCTGGTCAGCTATATCGCTGTTCGTCGGTGGCCCCCCTCAAATGATTGCCATTTACAAGCAAGTGTGTTTTTATATTATACAGGCATCTATAAATTCTGACTTGCACAGTCAGTGTAGTTCCACATTATGCTGGGCGGCACTGAGGTCTACTGGAAGACCTGCAGCATAATTAACAGCAAGAGAGTGAAACCAGGTGTTAAAAAAGATTTTAAATATGTGTTTTAATGAGCTTAAATGTGGTTGAAGCGTGTAGGAGGGGTCGACCTATTTTAAAAATGTTATTTTATCTGGATCGTTATATTGCACATTTGATCCTATTGCAGGTGGATCTTGAATCCTCCCATGACAGACGCAAATTGACCCTTTTCTCAGCCAAGCGACTGGCAATGGGCCATACTCACCTCAACCTCCAGGAAGTCGTGTAACTTCTTGCACGTGGCCGAGAACGTCTCTGAAGTACCGAACTCAAAGTACCACAGCTTGTTCTTTGTTCTGGGAGAGCAAAGGGAAAGCAAACGGCAAAGAGGTCGAACAGCAGACAAGACATCAATCTCGTGACAAGCCAAAGCATCTGTAAAGGCGTATCTGTTGTGAAAAGGGATTTCCTAAACAGCAGAAAGGAAACACATTCCCGTGATCAGCGCATTATGAATCACCACGGAATACAAGATTGCGCTCCATTCGTCACATGTTGAGGGATGATGATGATGATGAATGTGGTTAAGAAGGCGTTGAGAGGCAGTACGTGGACCATCGGTGCGCGCCATTGAGGACGAGATAAGAAGGCGAAGGAGGGTCATCTGTGTGCACCTTGCAATTAACAGAGGACTGGTGGGGGTGGGGTGTTGGAGGTGGATCTGAGGGGGGGGGGGCTGCACCCGCTGTCTTCCTTTGCTAAAACTGACGATCAATGACCTCACCATCTGTCTATACACTCTTACTGTATCACATCAGGGTGGGGAAAACGGTTGCACACCGGTGCCACATTTCACATTTTTGTACCATATGTCAAACAGTTCATTCTAATATGAAATCTCAAAATAAAGCTCATTTTATTATTTGTAATTTATTAACTCAGTTTAGAGATGAGGCAGGTGAAGGGAATATTCCTGCCCAGGTGATAACGTACATTTGGGGCACAAATGCTCCGCATCGGCGTGGCCCCGTACCAAATGGTCTGCGGACCAGTAACAGGAGAAGGGCCAGTGGTTGGGCAACTCTGCGATAGAGAATAATCAAATCGAATTCTGTATATTGTTGCTGTCGAACGGAATCCTTGTACAGTCAACACTTTTCAGGAAACCCCCCCCCAAATCCAAAACAGCTTGTTTCAGGTCATGTTATAATTTATATTGCTATAATATTCCATTGCACACTGAAGTCAACACAAAAATATATTCAATCGCTAATTTATTATGCTGGCATTGATTAAGATTATACAAACACAGCCAGTGGCAGCCATGCGCTTCAAAATTCATGGTTGTGGTTCGTGTGGAGCCCCACAATGCAAAAAGCCTTTAAATATGTCACAAAAACAAACGTTTGTCCTACATCTTCAGAAACACCTTCTTAATCTTCTTTCGCAACGAGTGATGCAATAAATAAAATAACAAGCCAACAAACCCCTTCGATTCAGCGGATATGAATATAAAACCGAGGCTTATCTCTGTGACTCACGAGGGTCCTTCTGCAATGAAGCATCATGGCGATCGATTGTAAACAACTTCAATGTTTAACTTCAAACTTTACGATTTTCACTCGTTATGGGCTAAAAAAAAAAAAAAAAAACCTCAGCATGCAGATATTAAATACAGGTGACACCTGCAGAAGGAGGAAATTGCAGTAGTTTTTCAACAATTGTCAGACATAAGACGTCAAGAGCGGCAATGTTTTCATTCTCAAGCTAATTATGTCGCCTTCAATTGGGTAATTTTGCATAAAAATACCAGACGAAGTGGAGATGGACCATTAGTATTGATTTGTGGGGGGGGGGGGGGGGGTGAATTTGACCATATTTATACATACAAGGTCTCTGGCGGAAAGTGACGATATGTAATAAGATGAAGGTATACACTCTGCAACATACATAATTATATGATTTTCACAGCTATAACAGCCCTTAGAGGCAAACCATAATTACGTTTGGCCCATAACAAAAACAAATTTGACACCCCAAAATTGGGTTTTGAATAACAGATGTCCGAACAGTGGCCCTTGCGGGACTTCACTTTGGGACATTCTGAGCTACTGATCGATACGGAGTAGTCTCTGTTCAGAAGGCCGGTTTTACACTAATCTGAGGCAGGAATTCTAATTTCACAGAAGAGTTTTCATCTTTCCGAGAGACGACAAACAGCGGAATGCCATTTATCTTCCACTGTGAAGGACCAAAAAAATAAAAAATAAACAACAATGCTGACACGCAGAAGTGAATGCAGTAAAGAATGGCTCAGATGAGGGGGATGTATTAGTATAAGCAGAGGAACAATCGCTGAATTATTGATTCCCTCATTAGGACCTTTGTCAGGACCATTTAGCCACTTTATAGATGGGGCTTTCATAAAGTCTACTTGCAAGGTAGAGGGACTCAGCTGATTTATCGTATGGTCAGTCGGGATGGGAAGAGAGGGAAGGCGGCGGACTGAGGTGAACGGGCACCACTGGACAGAGCGTGTTGGGACGTACACAAATCAGGACAGTGTATTCAAAAGCGATGGTTGGTGATTTGTGGGGCAAATGAGCCACGTGGCCGGCAGGTGCGAGTGAAAAATGAGCTGCTTTCTACTACAACCTGTGGATAAAGTGGGTATAAAAAGTCTGCACACCCTTGTTCAAATGCCAGGTTATTGTGAAATAAAAAAAAAAAAACGGAGCCCAAGATAAATCATTTCAAACTTACCCTATAACTGAATTTATTATAAACAATTACATGAAAAATGAGCATGAATTACTCTATAAAAGTTAATTTTTTATGTTTAATTAAGCATTGTTTTAGCCTGCCTGTTTCAATTGGTTCATGAATCATTTTCATTGTCATCATTCATCTCCTTAAATAATCCAATTTGATTGTAAACAAGCAAATTCAAATATTGGTAAAAATAAAACTGACCTACAAATACAGTTAAAACAGAGCATGGATTATTCGGTTATGATTCACATAAACACTTTTAGATATTTTCCATCAAATGTGGCCCTTCAGCACCCCCCCCCCCCCATCCCCGCCACCCCTCCCCCGCATGTTTTCTTACTTGCCAAATCCGTACCTATTGACCCCAATTCAGTCATGGGGATCCACAAGCAAGCGGCAAAAGACAGAGTATGACAGGAGGACCACTCCTGACAATTCGCACCACTTAACCTAACAAGCTAACACCATAGCAACAAATCACCCCGCGTCCATGTTCATTAGATAATTAGCAGCGGGATCGGATTGTCATTTGTTCCTCGACAACTGACGTCAAACACAGGATCTGTCACAAAGACTGGCAGTGGGCTTGTTCCTGCACTAATGACAAGATTTCTTAATTATCCGAGTTCAAGGTAATGATGTGCATCTTTTTCAGGGTCACAAAGATATGCATGTACATTCAGGGTGCAAGAGTAGTACATTTCGGGTGAGCATGTCAACCAATATTATGATACTTTGAGATTGTGCAAGGCGTCGGCTTAAAAAAAAAAAAAATCTAACTGACTTTTTTCCCCCAGCAGTTTTTTTTTCTAAACGTCAACATTCACAAAATTACAGTCATTCCTTGAAATACGAGATTCATTTTTTTCACTGACCATGCTTGTACCTCAAAACTCGTGCATCGCAAACTGTCATTCGCCACTGAAATGAATTAAAAAGACATTCATGTGTTCCAGTTTCCCTTTAAAAAAAAAAATCCAAAAAATGTTTTTTTAATAAGAAAAGTATCACTCCAAATTATTGTATTTTATATCAACATTTTCACTTTATTGTAATGAACATTGCGCTGCTCCTTCTGGTGTGCGTGCTTTGGTCCCCTGGGGGCTATATGATATAAAAATACAATTTGCATGGTGATACATGGAGCTTCTCAGTCAGCACAGTAATATTCGTCGTTCTTCGTAGAGGATAGGGAATATATGACAGTGAGTACCGTTGAGCCTCGCTATTCTTGGCCGGACTTCAATAAAATAAATGTAATTGAAAAAAAAAGAAAATCTTGAAAAAAACGCAGATAAACATTCAGTGAGAAATGGGCAAAAATAGAGAACACAAAACAAACAACAATATGCAAATCCGCAGGTGCCAAACCACCCGTACGGTGGGTTGCTGTTCGCAAGCCTTGTTATTCATGTGAGCGAACAGCACTTTGAACTCTGGAAGTCTCTAAAGATGACAAAAATAACAAAATAATCTTGACAAATAAACTACAAATGATCATTTATTCATCCATCCCTACTTTGAGATAGACAAAGACAAGATAAAACCCCGTTCCCTCAAAGCTGCTGCATCTCCACAGGACGTCATGCAAACTTAATGACGCTTCCCGTGGGAGCGATGAGGAGGCAAAAACAATGCCGCTCAAATAATAATGCAGGAGCAAACCTCAAAACCAACAATGGGTGTGAATGGACCTGCAGTGTATCGATGCAAAGTGGATGTTGACAGCTGCTTGGGGTGGTCACACGATATCAACTGTTCAAGTCAAAGCTTCCGTGTCAAGTGAAAACAGAGAATGAGACAATGACCGCAGCGACCTATGCTAACAAAAGTCTGCCGTTTCAAATTTATCGACCTGGAGAATACTAAAATCCGATGAGAATGAAAAATAATTAGTTATAAAAAATAGTTGCCCTGTTGCTTTTCTTTTAGGTTTTTATTGATCAAATACCCGATTTTCCGCACTATAAGGCGCACCTAAAAGCATTCAATTTTCGCAAAAGCCGACAGTGCGCCTTATAATCCGATGCCTCTTTTTTATGGATCAATAATTCAGATTTCTTGGACGTAGTATTTTAATGTTCCGAAAAGAGATTTGTTAAAGCTGCAGTGATTGTGAAAGCTCAATATAAATAAAGCTGGATTGTATTGTATTCCCTTTCGCGTAGCACCATCATGCAATTGCAGCCACTACTGTCGCTTCGATTCTATGCGCCTTATAATTTGATGCGCCCTACATATGAAAACAGTTTTAAAATAGGCTATTCACTGAAGGTGTGCCTTATATGCCGAAGCGCCTTATAGTAATACGGTAAATAAAGTGCGTGAAAGTAGTTGTCTAGTTACTAGGCCATTGGGCCTCATTCACTATGAAATGGTGTCGGAAAGCGTCCTCCTAGCGTGACTAACACCATGACTAGCGATGGTATTCATGAGCCCATCTATGGTGTTTTGCATCTTATGTTAGCATTAAGCTAGCGGAAAGAAAAGTGTTTTTTTATTTAAATGTTTTTTTAATAGAGAAGAGATCAACAACGTACTCACTGATTGACAAAAACCGCAGATATGGACTGAATTGATCATTATTCCGGAATCCATGCCTAAATCTCAAATCCCCCATCATCCCATCGCTGCTTGGTCGTCCAAATAGGTTTCAGAAGCGATCAACTAGAGCTCGGCATCGCTGCCCGGAGGCCAAAGCAGCTTTCCGAGCACTTTACACTGGACGCACTTAACACAACACAGCCTCCATTGATTTTCTCCACCACTGACACTTAATCTAACCCACAGTGATCTACGACCTTATTCCAGCACTAATTTCTTCTTGATCAGAGGTGATAAATATCGCATTGACATAACCAACTCTTTGCGTGCCGCATCAATGCGCCGCCGTGGTGTTGGAGCGTCGTGCAGCCTGTAGCACTCCCAGGTCCGCTTGGCAGTTTGAGAAACGACCAGAGCTGCATTGGGGAACAAGAAACCTACTTTTCTTTTCAAAGCAGGGGGCTATATTTGAGACTTTTTAAAGACCATTCCCAATGTGCGGTCACTCGGGAATTTACCGTATGGGCTCAACATCATGATGTTTTGCTTTTGTTCACCATTTAAAACAGTTCCCGGTGTCTTCATTACCAGTCTGTGATATTTTTCATCAAAATATACGAGGGATCAAAATTTATACAGAGGAGCCTTGAGATACAAGTTTAATTGTTACCGTCACCATGCTTGAAACTCAAAACATTTGCACATGAAGTCATCCTCTCCCCTATGAAATGAATGGAAATGCCATTCGGCCGTCCAGCCCGTAAACCCCCCGCCCCCCAAATGTTTTATCATTTATCAATTGTGTACTTTATAAAAACATACAGTCCTAGAATCATATAAAATCTAAAATAGTCAACGTTGAACAATTTTTTTTTTACCTGTGAGGATTGTCACATTGTCTGTCTGTGTGACTTCACTGTTTGTGTTAAAATTGATTCAAGCTTAAGAACACAGCGACAACGATGCTACTTGTTAGCCAATCATAGGCGTGTATATTGTAAGCATTAAGCTAGCGGACCAGTCTAAGGTAAATTTGCTCTTTGTTTTAGGTTTATAGTTTGACAGTGAACTTCAGCTTGGAGTGGCAATAAACACTCTTCAGCCTCTTTTTTGGCGGAATTCATTTATTTAAAAGTGATTTAAGGATCAATGGGCTACCCATTTTGACTGGTGTGTCTTGAACGCTGATCCATGCTTGGTTGAGGATAAGTTAAGTGGCTTCAGACGGAGAGGTTAAATGAGTGCACACGTCTGTGTGTGTGTGCTCTGTGCTCCCACTGAGGTGTGGGACAGGGGCCACAGGTGAGATACCTCTAAATTACACACAAGTGGTCATTAATTATAGATGACACTTTGGTCGCATAAACGATTTCAACCTCAAATGAGGTCCGAGGGCGGCACAAATGTGTGTGTGTGTGTGTGTGTGTGTGTGTGTGTGTCTACAACACTGGTTGATTCTTAACATGCGAGTGCGTGCGTGCGCACACACACACACACACACACACACACACACACACACAGATTTTGGCATTGTGGTGTTACCCCATCCAGCAAACGACGGTGCTTTGATGAACACGGCTCATTATGCTAAAGAGCACCGCATGCCCAGACTTCCCTGCGCCTTCGTGAAAGGTTAACTCGGGATGGTTACACAGCACAGCCGGGGCCAGGGGGCCTGCGGGGGCCCCCGAGAGGGTGGGGCGTCCCGGGAGGGACGCACTGAGGCCGTTAGATGTCTGAGGACCTTAAATAAAAGTCCAAATATCAAGGGGACATCAAGGCGCTGGTAAAGATCGACACTTCAGCAACACAACGGGAAGAAATCAGCTGGGTTGGTCGGTTTATTTATTTATTTATTTTTAAACTGCCAGTAATGGCGAACAAGCGGTTAGTACGTCTGTCTCAGAGTTTTGGGGGAATGGGGGGGGACTAAGTGCTTGAATCTGGCAACCAGGAGCACTTTGTTACCTTAGCGTAGCTTGATAGTGCCACAGATAACGTAACTAGACCTCACGTTAGCAGCATTATGTTATTTTGGTTAAAGAGCTAACATATCTTACTATAAGTAGCTACAGTACATCTGATCGGACATTAGGGATTCATCGGGCTATGCAATTACGGATTAAAATGGCTGAAGGTTTTTTTTGGAGTTGACGTTAATGATAATGCTGCAATTTGTAGTGTCGTGTTATGATGTTCGTTAGTGCGTGTTGGGATATGAAACATGTTTTTCTCATCAAATACCCAGGCATGATTGGACATTATTTGGCGACTAAGATGCCGCTGCTCTGAAAACCTTTTCTGCTGATTTCTATTCACTTTGAATGACAGAATTTGTTAGTTTTTGTTTTTTTTTTGTGTATGGGCATATTAGGCATACAATTCATGAAGCGCTCCTTGATGTAAACGAAATGTAAACAGAAAAGTTGGTCGATTTTTAGGTCTGAATCACTCTTGCCGCTGGAGCCGCAGCCAGATGACACCTTGGAAATTCTGTCAACACCTGACATGTTGCTATAGTAGCCAGACGGGTGCTAACCCAAAGAAGGATTAACGATATGAGCCACAGTCTCATAACGAGGGGCTGCCGGGGAGAAAACTGGAAATTGGCTGTCTCCAGAAAAGTGCTTATTGGGCCAAGTTGAAAGGAAACTACTCAGATCCAAAACCCAAACACGAAGCATGATAAACGCAGGATCTGTATAAGGCTAAGCAGCTGTCTGCATTGTTTTTGGTTTTTTTGGAGGCTCTAAAAATTAAGGTAAGCAATGTACTTACTCATAAAATAATGCTCTGCTTGTTATGGTACTCCTCCAGCCAGCTAAGCGAATGAGGACTACGTGCTCATGGTTGCATGGCTTTCCGTTTATACTTTGAAAACCTCCTACCAGGGAATTTGTCAAAGACAAAACTATGTTGTCGTTTTAAAAGGGAAGTCAAGTCAAGATGTCATATAACCAAACTCAGAAAACAGGTGAGCCGTGATTGGTCGTTACCTTAGCCCTGAGCAACTGTGATGTCATTTGCAGTCGACAACAAGTGGCAAAATGGCCACCCCCTGAAATGGATAATAATGGGTGCATTTTGCTGCTTAATTCATGTTTTAAAAAAAGCAATATTGATCAGAATGCCGTGCTTAAATTAGTGGGAGCACATACAATGCATGATAGTACATATTTTAAAGATGCTAGTACATATTTTAAACTTAACATCCCCTTGAAATACACATCATGTATTCATGTACTTTTGTGTTGTGTTCAGTTTGACACGAAACTTCCACTGTGAGTGACATTATACACAGCCTCTTTTTTTTTTTCAAACTGCTTGTTGTGAAATAAGTTGAGTTCACTGCCACTGTACACAATTTTTGCTCGCAAGCCAAAGTAATTGGCCGAAAGACAGCACCTATATAAGAAAACCCGGATCCAAAAAAAAAGTATCGCAAGGCAATCGCTGTAGCTAAAAATGCAAGGCATTTGACTGACCGGAAGGTTAAATAGTGGTGCCGAAACAAAGCGTTAATTAATTCATAGTGACACACTGAATGGCTCCGAGGTTCCATCTTTACGAACCTGCCTATGTCTTTATTCTCCTGCCATCCTTCCTTTTCCCCTCCGAGTTACAGATTAGCGCGTAATTACATTAAGAATCAGCAAAAAATGTCGGATGACGGTGGGAGGGCGGTTAGATTTTCAAGAAGGCAGTGGAGGAGTACAGGCATCGAAAGCAGCAGGAGGAGGAGGAGGCCCGACCTTCGTCACGGGCCGGCTGATTGTCTGCTTTTAATCCTCGACCTCATTATCACCTCCAGGTCCGGCAGTGGCAGTAAATGAATCTATCTGCTGAGTGTCAAATCTTCACACCTTCGCCCTGGTAATCACCCCAAGGTGCAAATACACAAGATGGATAGGGCGCGAGGAGCCGAGGGAAGGGGAGGGGATGCTGGGAAGCAATGTGAGACCCCGACATTCCATCAAGAAAATCTCCTCCGTTCATAATTAAGGCAATTGTCCCGATGTTGTTTTGGCAGTTAAAGATGATTAAATATTCAGTTTCTCTAAGGTCAAACCACTGACAAAATGTATACATGTGACACTTATGGGAGAAGCATATGAAATACTGTCATCGCATTTGAATGGTACATTATTTTTGAGACTTCTGGATGTAAATGTGCGGGGTTTTTTTCCTTCCCAAATGATACAGTGCCATGTGTTTGCATACGCACTCTACACCCGTCGTGTCAAACTCATTTTGTCGCGGGCCACATTGTAGTTACGGTTTGCCTTGGAGTGCCGCTATGAATTTTGCGAAACCATATCAATGTTTAATCACCTCCACATATTGCATATAGAGTGCACAACAAATTGATGGATAAGTAGTTTTTAAATCCGAAGTCAAGAATAATGACTGCTATTGTGGATTACATATGACAATTTGAAATTTTGGTTCAGACTTTAGCAAGCATCATGGAACTTGACATGCTTGATTTGCTTTCGCGGGCCACATAAAATGATGTGGTGGGCCAGATCTGGCCCCCGGGCCTTGACTTTGACACTAGTGCTCTACACGGTATCTGATAGTGTTTGTATTTTTCTTTTTCAAAGCGGTCCAAGGAAAAGCATCAAAGTCCAAATTTTTTGAACTTTTATTTTGTACTGGAAGCTCCCAAGAAAGCTTCCTACTGTTTTCACGTTTTGGATTTTATTTTCAAGACATTTGGATTCATTATCACATAATGTGACGGCATATTAGAAAGCATACATTTTATTTTCAAAAAAAAAATTTTAAAAATGAAAGGGTTTAAAACAAAAATATATTTTCTTTATATTTCTTTATATTTCGGCTTTAAACAGCAAACGCAAAATTTGGAAATAGACAGTATAGAAACAAAAAAACATATATTCTACTAATTAAAAAAAATACAAGTCATCCTGCGTGGTAATTTTCCTTCTTCCATTTAATTTAGCCAACGCGTATGGAAATTCAAACAACCGCATCCCTGTTGTTTTCACACCATTTTACGAGACCTCTGTGAAAAATGATTGAGGTATTTTAAGAAAATGATTCTGTCCGTTATTTGAATCCCGTTAATAATTCACACGGGCGAATGGCTTTAGGATCACTCTATTACACACTATCCTTGCCACTTCAATAATGCATGCTGATAGTTCCACAAGGTAGCAGAGATTTTTGTTAGATTTGTCCACGGGGCTTGTGACCATTGGAAGTATCGCAACTTATCACAGACGGAGGGGAAAAAAAAATGGCAAAAGTCATTTGGCTAAGAGGTGCAGGAGGTTGACATAGCAACAAGCACAAAGTGCGCTTTTGGAGATGTCGATTTTTTCTTTTTTTTGTGACAATAAAAATAATTCACAATTCATTATTTGGCCAAAACACATGTCACGTGTCCAATAGAACAGCAAGTACAGCGTATCTCCAAATACCACCTGGAGATACATTAGTGTAAATATATATATATATTTTTTTTTGATTGGGAGTTACGGGTAACTGTATTTTTGCTTTCTTGGCTTTCTTGAAGATTAGCTGACACTGTGCGTCGTCACTTTCTAATGTCATCAAGCAACTCCAAATGTTTGCGAATATTTCTCCAAAACAACAACAAAACAAGTTTCTGTGTTTGAGATTAGCAAATTTGGTGACTTTCTCTTCAAAACCGAAAACCTTATTCTTTGCGTTTCATATTAAAAAAAAATGCAGATGCCTTTTTTTTCTAACAGTAACATTATTATACTGCATACTGTCACCAGCAAATGAAAAAAAGCTTTGAAAAACGTGCCGAATAAAGAAACATACTGATGACACCAACAAAGACATAATAAAATGCAACATTGCACGACATTTGATCCAACTTGGCATCTCTGGAGAATGAGTGCCAGGAGGACGTCGCATGGCTAAATGGCGCACCAGGAGCAGGCTAACATATGCTAACGAGCACAAATGAGATTATTAGGAGGCGGCGTGTCATCGCTCTGACTGATCCACCATGTCAAACTAGCCAAGCCAATTCAATTAGAGCCTAGATGACTCCCTGGCTTTAGTGGAGACGTATGGTGCAGACGTTAAATATTGATGGAAACATACTCGAGATGCCACATTTGTCCGTGTGCGAAAGGTGAACACGTCTCCTGCAGCTCATCACAAAGGCTAAATATGAGAAGCGTCCATTTGTCATCTCAGTGAAGATGCTAAACAGTGACGAGGGAGGGAGGACACACACGTGACGATCCACTGGGTTAATTATGTTCAAAATGACACGCTGCTCTTACCTATTTTTCCCCAGACAACACACGGTGAAAAATTCAGGGGCTTTTTTTTTTCCTATTATCACCTGTGGTAGAGATCATTCATGTCATTGGCTTAAAGTCTAAGAAGCATACTTATTTTTATATCTAATAACAAAAAGCACCTTTCGACCAACAGTTTGCTAATCTTAGCTCCAAACCGAGATCTTCAAACAAGGAAGATGGCATCAGTAACCTCTCACATCAACGTTTCTGAGCAAAATCCTCGAGGACCTCTCGGAAAAAAACAACGGAGTGAAATTTTTCCATACAAGCAGCAATGATTTAAATGATGCCAAGAGAAAACCATTTAACGTAGACTTTTAGTTGGGCAAAGCACAAATTGCACATGCCAGAAACTGCCACAGCGCTAAAGAGCTGATGCTGAACAGTTATGAAGGTGGAATGATTTGAATCAGTCATCAATAAAAATAAATATGGAGGAGTACAAAATGCTTGCGTTGTTTTGGGAATGGTGTCATGGACAATGTGGAAGAATGCAAAATGTGGGAATCTGGGGAAGGCTACAAAAAAACTAAACAAAACAAAAAAAAGACATATTACCTACCTGCTGTTAAATTTCTCCGGGTGCTTCTCCCTCATCACGTGAAAACGATGTGCGATGGAGGCGTCCTGCAAAGTGAAATTTAGATGCTTCATTAAGTCGGCACCGAATAAAGCCCCTCTGCACTGTGAGTCTGACATGCTAACCAGTTGACTACCACATACATATATGCGTACACACACACGCACACACACACACACTGCATTTTCCGTACTATAAGGCGCTTCGGAGTATAAGGTGCACCTTCAATGAATGGCCTATTTTTAAAAAAGTTTTCATATACACGACACACCGCATTATAAGGCGCATAGAATGGATGCGACAATAGTGGCTGCGGTTGCAGTATGCATCCACTAGATGGAGCTACGCTAAAGTGAATACAATACAATACAGCTTTATTCATACTGAGCTTTCACAACCCCTGCAGCTGTAACAAAGTAAATCAAGTAAAAACTACCAAGAAGGAGTGCAGCGAATCATCAATTTATTGTAGCAAATTGTGAGATTATGAATCTCCTCATTCTGATATTTACGGCAACTTCTTGCTCATTAACAGAGCACCACGTAGCGTGTGCTAAGACCGCGGTGTGAGGAGAGGTGGCGCGCTATTGACAAGGAGAGGCCTGATGACGGAGGCAGCTAATTAACCAAACACACATCGCCAATAATCACAGCTCCAGGTGGCTACAGACACCGTGGAAACCGTCCTCCCTTCCCTTCCACCACCTCTTCTCCTCTGACACTCTTGACCACCCTCTCACCCTCTTTCGCAGCTACCCGGGCAGAAGCCGTAGACGAGAGGCGGAAAAAAGTGTGAAGGGTTTTTTTTTCTCTTTTTTTTTTAAACATAGCATTTGTTAGAGAAGCGTGACTGACACAGACACTTCAGTTGCATATTAACACCACGCCGTCTGCTTGGACCATTTAAGAAACCAGACTTTGAGCGTGGAGTTCATTTGCAAGTTTACTTGTTGGTAGGTTTTGATCAAAAGTAGTGAATCTTCTGCTGGGGTGTCACATAATTTAATAAGTAAGTTCTCAGTGAGTATGAGGAAGCCAAATTGAAGACTTTCTAGACTTGTCTTGCCAAGTTTATTCCTTTCCAGAAAGAGACCAAATGATATCGGCTTTAAATGAAACCTTCCTGCTATGTGCTCTGAATAAACAGATAATTTTCTCGTCCCTTTGTTGACAAGAGATATTGAATGTCGCGGGCTACTCCATTGTGTCATATTCTACCTGCGCACCAAGCATGAATTCGGACGTATCATGACTTACGGACAGCGCGGCACTCGATTAAACGGCATTGTGTTGCTTTGAACATTCTGCCGGGTTATCGGGAACAACAGTTTTTGTGTGTTGTCATATGACCAGCTAGTAGCCGCAAGAGCTATTTTTTTTCACCACTAAAAATACATTCGCACACCAACAAGAGCACACATCTCAATCAAGTTGTTTATTTGATCTCTTGTGTATGTCAGCAATATTGTAAGCGGTGAAATCCGGCGATTGATTGGAAAGGGAAGAAAATAACGTCTCTCGAAGTAAGTCAGCGTTTGACTTCCTGGGAACCGCCCATAATCGCATATTTCTGCTCTGGCTCATAGGATCTTGATTCTGTGTTTGGTGAGCCATCTCTACAATTTTCAATATGAGATCTGCAATAAAATTTGAATTTATTTGAAGGTTTTTAACAGCTCTAAACCCTGGGTGCTAATAATCACGGACGACGCTGTACAACATCTTTGGGATATTGGATTATATTTTGTATGAAATGGAGATTTTTCTCATGGAAATGATGTACTTTGCCTCACTAAAGGTGAGGAAACACTGATCCAGAAGTCGAGGGAGGTTTGGGACAGGGTCTACATCGCGGAAGTCATTGACACAGAGAATAGTGTCTTCTTTTCATCCCAGAAAAATAACCATTCATCCATCGAGCATCCATTTTGAATAGCGCTTCTGCTCTGGAGTCTGTGCTAGCTGACGTTGGGCAAGAGGAGTTCGAACCACGAGCTCAGAATTGGTCGATGTTCTATTCACACATCCACCATGCTGCCCAAATAAACCAAATCTAAGCACTTTGTTCAGGTGGTTGAAACATCACGGTGCTCTTAAAATCACTACTTCTGCTGTAAAGTCCCTGCGATGGAAAGGTTTAGCCCCGCAGAGGCCGGGCGGTGGCGTCCGTGTGGGTTTGGCTCAGCAGCTTGACCTCCTTAAGTCGCCGCGGTGAAGCTTTTGGTGTTGCTTGTCAACGCCTCAACCCAAAGGGGAGACAACTAACTAGCTGACTACCTCCCTCCTGGCTGGCTACTCTTGTCCTGTTTGTAAGAGAATCAAGTACCCTCAGATACATCCATCATCTCACCTCTCCGTCTGCTGCGTCTGCAGGGAATGAGCCAAAACACTTCTTTTGGTCTTTTTGAGGAGACATCAAGAAGAAAAAGAGGTGCCATTGATTTTTTTTTTTTTTTGGTCTTCCTCTTTTGGCTTCTGCTAAGTTTGTGCACTAGCAGGGGGTCCTCCTTGTGTTTCAATCGTGCCACTCAAAAAGGAGGGGTGGATCAAAACACATTGTTGGAAGGGAGGAGGAGGAGGTGATGGAGGAAAGGGGGAGTTGAGCGGAACAAGCCCCCTCCAAAAAAAGTTTGCGGTAACTCGTTTTCCGTATTCCTCACAATTGTTATCGAGCCAGACAGCTTTGCTGAGTTCAGCCTCTTTTTTCAAAGACCTTGCCAGCATTTTGTGGCCGACACTTAGAAGTGTGAATTAAAGGAAACGTCAGAGTCCTCACTTGATTACTTTAAGCTTCGCCGTACCGGCTACATTCCATCCATCCTTTCATTCATTTTCAACACCGCTTATTCTGAACAGGGTCGTGGGGTGGGTGGTGGTGCACCTTATATAAGGAACACGGTTTGAATGGTAAACAAGTTGTATTGACTGCATTTATTTTAAGATTTTGTTTCACATCAAAGAAATAAGTTCTAGCTGGAAACGGTTTCTCTGTTGAGTAATGACTATATTGGTTAGCATATGGGTGGTTATCACAAAGTATGGTGTATTTAGCTAGCTAGCTGCTAGCTAGCTAGGTAGATAGCAATTGTAAGATGAGGTACTCATGAGTTAAGGAACCACTGTACCAAGAACTAAAAGATCCTGACACATTACAGTCACCTGCGACACTGCCCGAAAATAATTACTAATGTAAAATTGTGTCGAGCGAATTAATGTGGGACATGTGTAATGTCCTCGCATAACTCAAGATTCAGCCCAATTAGAAGCAGGGCCCCGGCGCTTTCATGTGCCTTTCATGTGGGGAGAGTAATGTCCGCCGAAAGGAACGTGGCGCAGTCATTAGGCCGACTGACTGCATTATGCTAGCGTAGTGCACGCCCTGATTAGTTCTGTCTCTCAGCCCTGATTGAAATCATTGAATGTCATGTTGAATCTGGGGAAAAAAAGATGGTTACTTCTTTTAATCTATCCATCTAGCTAGCTAGCTAGCTTTTATGCCGGGCTCTTTTAGTGTGTTCAAAGTGTGTTTAAAAAGTCACTAGCTCGTTTTGGTTTGTAAAAAACCTTTATATCCTTTTTGTGGACACAAAAGTGTATATAAAATGTCCTTCAACTTCACATGGCACAACTTTACTACAGCGTGATGAAGCTACATGGTTAGCGCTGCCAATTGCTGATCTTTTGATTTGGGCGGTTTCATTATAGAAACAATCTACTTTCCATCAACATAATCTCTGAGGTAATTATTAGCTTGACTTGTCGTGTAATCTTTACTTTAGCCTACCGCATCCCTCGAAAAACATTATGGAAAATGTGTCAGAAAATATATGACACTCTAACTCTATAGAGAGCTCAAAGTCTTCTTAATCCCCCACAAACAACTTCATTTGTTAACATCACGCCTGCTGGCTGATGCTGCGCAATTTATAATGACTATCGAAGCACAAGTGTGTACAGGCGCAAATAATTAGCATTATAGATGGTAATTGGTTTGAATCAGCGAACTATCAATCTAGTATATTGTATTGTTCGCACTTGTATTAGAATATAGGTTGTGGAGGGCCTTGCGGTCACCAAGAAAAAAATATATATAACATCTGAATCTGCGACTCACCACGCCAATAGAGAAGTAGTTGTTGATGATGCTGTACGGAACCGGGTCGCCCCGCTCGTCCTTGTCGGTGGCCGTGACGTCGATCTTCCAGCGGTCCAGCATTACCTCGCTACTGTTCTCAATGTCACGCAGGATCTTGAGCAGGCTCTCGCCCTCGTAGCCTCCGTGAAAGGGAAAGTGTTAAGAAACGATGTCTTGTATCCTCATTTCTGTAATGATGTGATGTGTTCTTTATTTTGAACGGATCTGGCAACTCAAGATATTACGCCATATCCGGTTTGTACTCGGCGCGAAATTTTTTCTTCTTCCTGTTCAATGGCGATGAGAAGCGGCTGCTCTCTGTGCAGACGGAAAATAAACATGCCACGAGTTTGAGTTAAGCAAGAAAACTCATCTCTCGTCGTTATTCTCCCAAATACATCCCGAACGAAGCGCACAACTCAACAGGTTATGGGCCCAGGAGACGCAGCTGATGTTTGGGAGATAAAAGAGAAGCCAGTGGGTCCAACTGTAGAGGAGCGGTGAGCTAACGTGGCTATCGCTAACCGGCTAAAAGAGCGGAGTCACGCTACAGCAAAATGGATCGAGAACGAGGTGCGGCAAGCAGGCCACTCCGACTGGCATTTGACGGAGATGAAGCTAAGTACGAAATATGGGAAACAAAAATGCTCGGACATTTTCATTTATTGGGACTGAAGAAGACCGTGCTAGGAGAGCCGGTGACAAGCCCCGAAAGAGTGACTGACGCACAGAAAAATGCCGACGCTTATGCTGAATTAATACAAATGTTAGATGACAAAAGCCTCTCACTAATTATGAGGGATGCGCCTGATGATGGAAGAAAGTCTCTGAAGATACTAAGAGAGTATTATGCCGGGAAAGGTACACCACGAATAATAAATCTGTACACCACGCTTACGTCGCTTCAAAAGGGGAACGATGAAAGTGTTACAGATTATATTATCAGAGCTGAGACCGCCATCACAGCACTGCGAAATGCAGGTGAGACGATGGGAGATGGACTACTTGTTGCCATGGTTTTAAAAGGACTACCAGAGAGTTTTAAACCATTCGCAATACATGTGGCACATTCAGATGATCAAGTCAAGTTTGCAGATTTCAAGACTAAACTACGAAGTTATGAAGCAACTGAGAAATTAAACACTGAGTCAGGTGACAGTGTGATGAAGACACAGGCCCGGAGTCGAAATGAGCGGCGACACACAAAGACCAACACCCGTGAACGGATCAAGGATGACACCGATATGGTGTGTTTCAAGTGTGGAATCAAAGGCCACAGAGCAAGAGAATGTCGACAGAAAACTTGGTGCAGTCGTTGTAAAAGTGACACACACAAGGACGACACATGTAGGCGCAGGGACAAGGACAATAAGAACAGACGAGATGACGCCAGTAAAGTTTCAGAAGATGGTGACACCGACAACGTGTTCAAGATGAGGAACAGCGACACCGGGTGCAGGGAGCGGTCGGACGCCAGCATCCGGGAGAGAGGGATGATGGTGGACACGGGGGCCACTTCTCACATCATCACAGACGTGACCATGTTTAAGGATTTCGACAGCACGTTCAGGCCGGAGAAACACAGTGTGGAGCTGGCGGACGGCACGCGATGCAGCGGGGTCGCACAGAGGAGGGGGAATGCTGAGGTTTCTCTGATAGACAGCAAAGGACTGAGACACAAAGCGATGCTGAGAGATGCTCTATACATCCCATCATATCCCCAGGATATTTTCTCCGTGAAGAAGGCGACCACCAGCGGAGCTACAGTTGTATTTAAAGAAGGCAAAGACGAACTGATTACTAAAGGAGGTACAAAATATGATATTCATGTGTATGGCAAGTTGTATTATTTGCACACTGAGAGTGAGCGAATGACAAATGTAATACATGTCACGACATTCAGAAATGGCACGAGATATTAGGCCACTGCAATTATGATGATATCCTTAAATTGCAGAATGTGGTTGATGGCATGCAGATTAAGGGTAGAGCATGTAAACCTGAACAAGAGTGTGAGGTGTGTATTCAGGGAAAGTTCACTCAGAGTAGGAACAGGACCCCTGATACCAGAGCTAAGGCTCCCCTAGAGCTGGTACACACCGACCTTGCGGGTCCTATGAACACTGAATCTATTGATGGTCACAAATATGCAGTATCATTCACCGATGATTACTCAGGTGCAATGTCTGTTTATTTTCTAAAGAAGAAAAGTGACACAATACGAGCGACGGAGAAGTTTCTTGCAGATGTATCCCCCTATGGGAATGTGAAGCGTATGAGGTCAGATGGGGGAACAGAGTACAAAAGTAATGATTTCCAAACATTGATGATGGAAAACAAAATCAGACATGAGACATCAGCTCCCTATTCACCCCACCAGAATGGGACAGCGGAGAGGGGCTGGCGTACTCTTTTTGAGATGGGAAAATGTATGCTAATTGAAAGCAAGCTACCAAGAGAGCTTTGGCACTATGCAGTACAAATGGCAGCGCATGTACGCAACAGATGCTTTAGTAGGCGTACAGGGCAGACCCCCTATCAGATGTTAACCGGAAAGAAACCTAATGTATCCAAACTGCAAAAATTTGGGTCTACATGTTACACATACAAACACGACAAAGGAAAGCTGGATTCTAAATGTG
>CAAKHF010008612.1:0-17262 GCA_901007745.1 Hippocampus kuda
ACACTCCACTCCAAACATGACAAAACAAGTAGACAAAAAGTTAAATACAACCAAATGGAAAGCGATAACAAAGGACAAAAACAACTTCATTGACCAACATAATCAAATCATGTTGCATAACGGCGGACGAGAACGAATCGGCCCTAAAATAAGCCTCGGCACCCGACGGCGACCGTGACAAAGCCGCTGGTGATGGGATTCACTGACCTGCCCCTGCATGGGTCACAAACTCAGCAAAAGTTTACAACGGCAAGGCAATGAGCCTTGTGAACATGTCTGTTGAAAGCCGCCTGCATGGTGGGACGGATGTTGACACGGGTACGGATCAATGCAATATCTTAATGTGTATTTAATCATGTGCGATAGATGCTTCTTTGACCAGCCTCCTCCGTGTTTTCCATGCGCAATTGTCATGTCCACTTTTTAAATATCTGTCAATAAATATAAACACGCACACACACACACACATATATATATATATATATATATATATATAAAGTGCTGCTTGTTGCGAAGTTGTGTGTGCTTGCCCCCCCAGCCGTCAAGAGCCACTCCATAATGATCTTCCTGTGAAAGGTAAAATCAATTATATAACAACCACAAAAGAAGCGTTTTGTCATAAAATGGTAATGAATCAGGGTCCCGACCTCCCTCTTGGCACATCGACTCCCCCAGCTGAGGACCAGGGGCAGGTCGGTGGTCGGCACTTAACGACACGCAGGCTGCAGCGCACCGACGGCGGCACGATAGCGCCTTTGTCTTCATTGATGCTGTGGCCGTGAGGGAGGGTGGGTGGGGGGCGGGGGTTGAAGTTCTTGCCTACGCGTTTATCAATCACGGTGGGGCTCCAGCTGTTCCGCGGTCTTCGGCCTGTCTTCAACAGCCGGCCTTACAAATTGTCTGAAAGGAAAAGGCGAGCCGCGCGCGCGCACACACACAAACACATGCGCACATATGCTAGTAGCATCCACATGTGTGCGCACACTCGCTATTGTTCACGTCTGGTGCCTGTGGTGACGAATGTCTTTCACGGACGCGGCCCTGCCGTCTGCTCGCCGCAATTACAGGACGGATTAACGGCTCTTTTCCCCAACATGCCGCCGCGCTGCGTTGTGCCTCGGAGGAATCCCCGCGTTCCGGGATGAGCATCACGTCCAATTACGGCTTAATGAATGAAGGAGACACGCAACGCTCCTGAATGGAGGCTGCTCGCAATTAGTTGACATTTTTTGAGGGCATCGATCACCTGGTTGTGGGGAAGCCGTTTCACGTTTTTAAAAAAAGCGCTTTTAGCAGTTGTGCCATCGCCTTGATTTTTCAATACTGTATTTCGGCTCACCAGTAGGACAACTTTGACTCGTTGTGGCTTAGCTAGGAATGGAATAACATTTCACGTAAAACAAAAGCTTAAGTTTATTTATTTATTGCCAGTTAGATGTTACTTTCATCACACTGCGCCGCCTTGAAGGCTCAGAGTGGCGTCTGCATTTTTCTGCCCTCTGATTGGTTCATTTGAATAATCTGCACGGTTCACACCTCAGATTGGTTGAGCTGTCCATATACACAATGAAGATTGATTTACAGGGGAATATCATTTGGGACATGCTTGAAAACACATTTTTCAAGGCTCAAGAGGAACACACACACACACACACACACTTAGCTAGCTAGCTAGCTAGCTAGCCAGCTTTATCTATCTATCTTTCTAGCTAGCTAGCTAGCTAGAAAGATAGATGTTACGATAGATGTTAGATCGATGATTTTAGTAATGAGACAAAACTGTGGACTAGTTGATAAATGCATACTACTCGTGAAAAAAATCTCGCACTTCACTATTTACACTGGTAGTAGGCAAATGTACAAAGTAGTTGTCCTTCGCCTATGTTAAAGTTGCCCTGCTAGCATGCAAAATGTCATACTGTTGTCCAAAAAATATTCGCCGCAGGTGTGTTGAATTGTCTTCCAGTGAGGACAAAGAGTTCGCGAGTACATTAAGCTATGTTTCAAGGATATGGAATTGTGGCTTTCGATAAGTGAAAAGTTTCTGGTGTGACACACGCGCAGATGAATGGACGGAGGAATTAGGCGTTGTTCCAAGGTCAAACGCTGATAGGATTGTTACTCCGGCGGTGCTTGGGTGTCAACGGCATCTGCACTCTCGCTTTTTCATCATATTGCGCGCATCAAGAAAACAGCCGGGAGAATGAAGTGAAGGGAGAGAGAGACGGGAGACGGAGAAAGAGCAGCAAGGGATACAAATTGATCGTTTGGTGGCCAGATCAGTCATAGTCACGCGGGGTGGATGGATGAACGTCTTTGACGGCCGCTGCGGGTTCGAGCAAGGTAGGGGAGGCGCAAAAAAGGGGGCAGAGTCTGAAAACTAGAGAAATTGGTTCAGGGGCCTCTCGGGAGGGGAATCAACGTGTGTGAGGGGCATGTAAGTGCTGGGATGCTGTTTGGAAAAGTTTGAGAGGTCTTGAATGTGACAACTGAATTCTCCTCTGAAATGTTTTGTTTGCATCCTCACGAGCAATTCTTTTCGTCAAGGCAGGAATGGAATTTCTTACTTGAGCTTTTCAAAAAAGTACTTTGGATCGAAGCAAAATAATTATTTTGCCAAATTCAGGCCATCCATTGAATTGAATAGCAGTGCCTTCAATCTGTTCCAACCGTCCTGAAAAACCCATGAAACATTTTGTGAGATGTTCTTTAAAGAAGTCAAGTTGCTGAGCACTTGTCCAAACACGCTATTGTGATCAATGTTATATATTTTATATTATTAAGAACAACTGTGCTGATTAATCTGTCCGTTTTCACCCATCCCAGGGTGCTGCCATTTTGTCCTTGATGTCAAAGTGCCCTCGGTCTCTCATTGCTAACCTGTTATTTTGGCTCGGGTCAGAACGATTTACTATTTATTACACGACCCAAATTTTCACATTTTCACACTAAATTCCTAAATATAGAAATATTTTAAACCATGTACATCCCTTTTCCACATTCCTCGACCGATTCAAATCATTCCAATTTCAAAATCTTTTCCCTCATTCCAGACATATTACTGAACTATTTATCATTTCAGCAATTGCACCGCATTAAAAAAAAAAAAAGGCACGCTCAAGATACTATTAGCGTTTGTAGCCTTTGACCAACGTTGAAGCGAACTGCTCCAAGCAAAATCCCGCTCCATCTCTATCAATCTCGCCGCCGCCTCATTCCCAGTTGAGCTAATAGAGTTTTATGAAGTCTATTTTCAGAGTGGAAACACAAATCAAATCTCACGGCAGCTAATGGGGCTCCTTTGAATTGTCACATTTACTCGATGATGACTTCCCTGCCTCTTTTTGAACGACGTCGCCAGCCAAGTCGCTCGCGCTCCGCTAATGACTCATATGACAACTCCCGGGGTTTCTCCTAACTATCCCGGCGAATGTCAGCAGTGGAGCCCTCATTCCTTTTGATGACCTATTAAATATTACGACGACCCCCTCCTGTGTTCACTGTCGTCTCACTCATATCAAGATGGTGTTTAATGCCCATGAGACAAACAACAGGCAGATTAAAGCCATTACACTCTGCTGCACTCCCACATTCACCCTCCACAAAGTGGAGTTGGGATGACTTGTTTAATAGCTTTGCGGCGTAAAAAAAAAATAAAAAAAAGACGTTTTTCGGCGTGTAAAAGCGCCAACTCACATGTCACTTTATCGACGCAGACACCTTACGATCGCATAATCAAGCGATAGATAGTCAATAAAGGAACGGGGACGCCTCCCGTCAGCCGATCCGCGAGACAAACACTGATTTTAGTCTCAATCCAAATGGCAGCCATTTTCGTAGATGGTCATTTAATGGCGTGCGAATCAACCTAGGGAGCTAATCGCACGACGAGGCGAGGTAAAAATAACTCCTCATTTTCAAGAATAATGGCGGCGCAAATGTTAAATGATCTTTTTTAAATTCCCTTCCGCGGTGATGACGGCGCTCCTCCAGGAAAATATTCATAAAAGCTAATTGAAGTCGTCCCTCGGTGGGGTTGTTAAAATGTTTGAATGCGTCTCGTTTAGAACGCTGTCAATTTAAATTCCAAGTCTGGGGCGGACGTGCATCTCTGGAAAGCGGGCCTTTGCTGACTTTTGCTCAGAAAAGGCGTGTGGGAGGTGGGGTGGTTGCAATGCTCAAATTTTAAGTTCTCCCTTCAAAAATATGATTTAATATATGACATATAGAGGTGGGACGGTTGGCGACTGGTTAGCACGTCGGCCTCACAGTGCACGTGAGGTGTAGAGTTCAATTCTGCCTCCGGTCTTCCTCTATGGAGTTTGCATGTTCTCCCTGTGCCTGCGTGGTTTTTCTCCGGGTACTCCGATTCCCTCCCACATTCCAAAAACATGCATGACAGGTTGATTGGGCACTCCAAATTGTCCTGAGTTGTGATGGTGAGCACAAAAGGTTGTTTGTTTATGTGCTGGCGACCAGTCCGGGGTGTACTCCGCCTACTGCCCGAAGACAGCTGGCCATTTTCTGAACCGCTTTGTCCACACAAGGGGATCATAGGAATGCTGCCGCCTCTCCCAGCTGTCTTCCGGCAGTAGGCGGGTTACACCCTGAACTGGTTGCCAGTTAATCGCAGGGCACACGTAGAAAAACAACCACTCCCACTCACAGTCACGACAATTTAGAGTGCCCAATGAACCCGGAGAAAACCCACACAGGCACGGGGAGAAGGTGCAAACTCCACACAGCAAGGCCACGGCTGGATTCAAATCCCTGATCTCTGCACTGTGAGGCCGGCGTGCTCACCAGTCTCAAACCGTGCCCGCACGCGCCACACACACATCATGGTAGCGTACCGTCTCGCACCGAGCCGATCCACTGCCAAACCGAATCTAATCGTGCCGCTTTCAAATCAAACGCCATTGAAAAACCGTATCAAATCGTGGCTTGAAATCCCTTTATCGAATTTCCAAGCCTCCATCTTTCACACTTGTACTATTTTCTGCACTCTTCCATTTTTTCTCCTTCAAGGGGTTGCCGGCGGTCTTAGCAGAGAAAAGCGCAACACAAATCTCAGGGGGTCCGGGCAAAGTGCAAGTGAAGGTGGGACACCTATCTTTAGCCTGTTCTCTTTGTGTATGAAGGAAGGAGTGATGGAGGCAGAAGTGGCCCAATGTCTCAGCTGGAGAGGTGTGTGGGGGAGGGGGGGTGAGGGGGTGAGGGGGAGTTCAGTTCTTCAAGGTCAAGGGCCACATTTATTTATTTCCCTGAAAGTTACAATGAAATTTTACCGAGTACTTTGCTGCGACGACGCCGTCGCCATAAATTTCCCCTTCCGTCGTGGGGCCTGAGCCGTTTATGACGCCGCCTTCAAGGGCGTACGGTATTTGTACGCCATCATATCCGTTTCATTGTGCCATATAACGCAAATGAGAAAATTAAGAATAAAAGCGCTCGGCGCCTGGCAAGGTCCCGGTTCTTCCGCGCTGTCATGTACTGTAAATGTCACATGATATTTGTGACGCCCTTGTCTTGCAGCGTTTTACTGTCGCGCTATTGCTGTTGATGTTGCCTTGCTTATGCAAAGTAACAACAACAACAACAACAACAACAAAAAGGAAGGCACCACATGGGGTTTTGGTAATATTTTCCTTCCGTAGCCACATGATCTCCCAGCTCGTGTTTCCCAGCATCCATCATTGGGTAAGAAAAGGCCTCTTGACTGCTCACTTGTCCACACACGTCCACGGCGAGAGATGAGCTAATGCTCTTTATTGATTGGCCATTTAAAAGCCTCTTGTAGACCTTGGGAATATGTTAATGCCACGGTGGGGGGGGCCGTTCCCCCTTCCCCCTTCCCACTCTCCAAGCACTCCCCAGGGGCCCTCGCAAGTATTCCTCAGTGAGCTATCGAAAGGAGTTCATTAATGGTCAATTACTAATATCTAATGAGGCTCATTGTGTTACGCCGCCGCCGCAATTGGGCATCTGTCTCTCCCGGCTCTTGGGGAGGGGGGAGAAAAAACAAAAACATGTGACGCACGCCGAGGTAGTCGGGCGGTCACACGGTGTCGAAAGATTGGAGCAAGAAAACGGTGAGGAACAGGCGTGCAATTATTTAAATGTGGCCTGTGGATTACGTGGAGAAGGCTGAATGCGACAATACAGTACTGTTGCGACGTTAACGTTTTTGCACTGTGTGAAGATGGCAAATTTTTTTCTAGGTTGTAGCAATGGGCGGTGTCAACATGCGAAACCAAATCAATATGTGGTACAAAGTACCCAGCAAGTATTATCAGATACATAAATATCGTACTCTTAAGTATAAGTGCAATAAATGAACATCCCGAATATTCACGTGCAGATTCCGTCTCTGAAGAAAGTGTTCTGAATTTGAATGTGCGAGAGGTCAACATATGCTGACCTCTCGCACAAGTAATTTGAACAGTTTCAATTTGGTGCTACAAAGCAAAGAAGGAAAAAAAGTTTGAACATTGATGTGATATCTAAAATTTAAAAGAAGATAACAATAATTTTAATGATGTGTTATCTTGTACCGGTAACCTTTTTATTTCACGTGGCACAATTTATATTCAATTTTGTTTGTACGAGAATAATTGATCATTCGTGATGTTGTGTCACATTCTACGTAAAATGTTTTTCATTCAACAAATAGCTTCTGATAAATGTCTAATAACAATGACATTCATTTACAAATTAAAATGGCACAAAAATGGTGTCACAAATTTGTAGTTGTTATGACAAAAATATGTAAAACAAAAATTATATTTAAATATTTAAAATAGAAATTGTGCGATATGACTATTTTAAACTTTTCGTGCATCCTGTAACCTGATAACATGATGAGCTGCCCACTGTGGTAACCGCTGTTTCTGAAAGGGTTAAATGAAAAAAATATTAAATAATTGAAAATAAAATATAGTCACAAAATTTCATTAAATATTTCAAACAAATGTGAGCTCAATTTTGCTTTGTCATTTTTAGAAAAAAAGTGACATTTTTCATAATACTTTTGTAATTACAAAAAACGTGTGATATTTTTAAAAATATTTTTTCCTTATTTATTTTTTTTAAGTGTAACTTTCATCATTTGAACTACTTCTCGTAGCCTATCAATAAAGGGAGGACTTTTATTTTATTAGAATTTGCAGCAGGCCCAAACAAAATGTGGAATGAATCACAAATCCATCCCCAGGCCATACTTTGGACACCCTTGTTCTAGTATAACATATGAGACCTCCCACATTATTTTAGGTTTTTTTTGGGGGGGGGCGGGGTGGCTGTTTATGCATGGCTGTCTGCTCCTGATTGGCTTCGAGCCCCCAACCCATCCCACATCTGAATGAGGTGACTCATCCTTTGACTGCCAGCTTGATATTTGCGGATAATACAAGGAATAAATCAGACAACGGGCTTGAGCATTTCATTTGTTATCCATATCCCTTATGGGAGAATGATTCCGAAATGTAAAAACAGCAATTTCCCTGTTGGGGACGCGCCTGAGCGCAGGGGCTTGTTTTCATATTGCCGAAGACAAAGTGCATCTTTTACCGGCCAATTCTCTGCGGTATAAATCTAACAGTCAGGCTTGTACATTACCTCCACTTGTGCATTTATTTCCACGTTCCACTTTTTATGCCCCACCTGTCTGTCAGTGTGTCTCTTTTTCCTCGTTACGTCCTTCCGTGTCCCGTACATGCGGACCCTCCAGAGGGTGATAGTCGGGACTCGGACGGGGATGACTTTGCGATGACATTGTAATGACCTTCCCCGGGCGCGGTGATAGATCCCTGGAGTATCTCACCGTTTGCTGAGAGGCAAAGATTAGAAGGGAATTGGTGGAAACAGTGCTTCTACAGTTGAACAAAATCTTCGGGGGTTTTTTGTTTTTTTTTTTTAGTTTAAAGAGCAAAACATTTGAAATACTTTTGGTAAAGGATTAAACATTTTTTTTCAGCGATCATTGAAAAAGGGGTGCCTCGAGATTTTACTTGAGTTTACTGTCAAACTAAACATAAAGCAAAGGGAATTACCTTGCTTATTGTTTTTATTTTGACTTCAAAATGGCGCCGCGTGAGTGGCTACCTTTCCAGCAGCTCCTATATTTTGTTGTTCTACTTCTTCCTTTCATAACTTTGCTGCTGTGAAATGGGAATTTCTCCATTGCGAGACTAATAAAGGTTTTCTTATCTTATCTTATCTTATCTTATAATCAACCAAGTAGCTTTGCCTTTAAGTCCGCTAGCTTCATGCTAATGCTCACGCGTGATGAAAAATGCGCCTACGTGGCATTGCTGTCACCCTTTAAACAATGAGTAGTTGAGCGCATGCAAACAGAAACTACTGTATGATAGTACTCACATGCACATGTTCTTTATCCTCAGTGAAGATCAAAAAATGTCACTGCACCAGGTACACATGAGAAGGAACAGCATAATGACAATGGAACTGAAGCAAAAAGTTTGTCATAAGCGACTTCATTTTTCAGATTTTATTGATCTCATTACTGTGTATTTGAACGGCATTGATAGAAAGTCATATTTTTCTTCATTATTATATGCGGTTGATTCAAACATTTGGGTGGTGGGGGCGGATTAATGGAATTTCCATTCATTTCAGTGGGGAAATAAGATTTGGTCACGGAACTAATTAAACTTGTATTTCAAGGCATCGCCATGTGTTCTGTGTGGACACCATAATAATCGTTGCATCATATGTCAATTTATCATTTGTTTGAAATGATCATTTTGCTGGCCAATTTTAAACAGAATTCTAGAAAGAATTTTGGATGCATTTTCGGACCATATTACATGGAAGGCCTGTTTGGCTTGAGTTTGATGTGTGATGAAAAAATAAAGAAAGAAATAAACACATATTTTAGGTGGCACCGCACACATCAAAGGCGTATTTGGTGGGTGTTTTTTTTGTTTTGGTTTTTTTTTTGGTACCAACTCAACACTCTGTCCCACACTGCTCCCGTCCCATCTGTCAGTGGACCCTTTAGTGTCGGGGGAGCTGGGGTGGCAGTGGCTGAAAGCAGGGCAATTGGGATCACTCGGCTCCCCACCCCTCCCTGGCCCCCTTTCCTCCATCATCCCTCCTCTGCCATTATCACTTTTGGCCTGACAACACATCTACTTTTCACTTTTGCTACAGTAATAGAGGGAGGCTGAGTGGGCCCTTCAGCGAGGCAGCGGCAGGAGCAGGAGATGACGGACATGAAAATGAGCTTCTTCTTGCGCCCGGCACTGCGAGAGCCCGGCGAAGAAAATTTGGCGTCACATCTTGTCAGGGCGTGGAGAGCTCGGGGTCACTTTCCTGCTTAACTCTTCGACGACAGGTATAGGCAAGACAGTGAAGAGAACTCTTGCTCTCCAACAACCTCACAGCCAATGTGAAAGTCACTTTTATTATTTATAACAGTACAATATATTTTTAAAAAATAGAATGTAATTTGAGTAAGGTTTTACCATTTTTTTAACTGTCAAAAAATGTAACAAATATTTCAGATTATATGATCATTTAATGATCATATAATCTTAATTACCATAAGAGAGGTTCAGGTGCAATAGCAGCAGTATTAGGTAAAGCAGTGCGTTGGCAAATACTGAAACCCCCCCCCCCCCCAAAAAAGAGGCTGTTTATTGCAGTTGAAGTTTCTCAAGCTAAACTTAAAACAAAAAGAATGACACATTACAATATGTCTCTTTAAAACAACCACACAGCTTAGCTTTTCAGGCTGCTAGCTAAATGCTAGTTGCAATTAGCGTGTCTCTTGTTATGCTATAACTATATTTTCCCCCATATATTTCTTACAAGTGTCAGTACATTTGAAAGTAAATAAATCAAACAAAAAAGTGAAATCCGTTTAAAATGTGGTGCGAAAGGGTCCAGTGTAGTATTTCTTGTTTACCACTGCAGTGGCTCATTTTATAGCAAATAACCTTTTCCGGGGTTGAGGGTTAGACCATCTTTTACGTGCCTCATATTATTACATAATATCAACAACCTTCAATGTATTGCGAAGGATTTTTCCACCTTTTACAGTGACTTTCTTTTAAAAAATACTTTACTATTAAATGTAAGAACAGTCTCCAGGCTCTAGTAGTGTTTCATATTGACAATTGGAGGAGTTCATTTTAACTATCAACCTCTTACAGGATTACGGTTCAGCCATCTTTTGCTGTGTGATATTTCAGAACGTACGGGTTCACGTAACTGGCAATTATGTCAGTGTTTTACTTTCATTAAATTTCTTTTTTCATATGACAAACTAACATTACATGGGGGAAAAGCCTGCAGTAGCTAACTCATTTTAGCAATCAACCAGTCAACAGTGAGGCCATTTTTTTACTTACCAAACATTAACAGAATAAAAATAAATGTTTTTCACTAATTAAAATAAATAAATAAATAAATAATATATATATATATATATATGTATAATATATATATATATATCTATATATCTATCTCTCTCTCTCTCTCTCTCTCTCTCTCTCTCTCTCTCTCTCTCTCTCTATATATATATATATATATATATATAAAATATATATATATATATAAAATATATATTTTTTTTTTTTTTGGTGGAGTGGGGGGAATCTTTCTAAATTGTTGTAAGAACAGACATTACCTCATTTCGACTATCAGCGTGGGGCTTAGGGTTAGACCATCTTTCCTAACAATGTATCATTTACATTTTCTTACATCCCTAACTCGGAATATGCATCTTATTTATTTTAATTCAATCCGTGACTTGAGCTCTGCCGTGATATCGCTGTGACTTTTTCTACTTGCTTCTACTTGGTCTTCCGTAGCTATGGCACTCTTGGGCACGCATGCTAGTTGAATCCAGTTAAGGCGCCGGCGTCAAAGTCCACCCAATGTACAGGAATCATTTTAGACGGGAAGACCTTCTTCCGCCATCTGACAGAAATCTAATCTAACACTGGAGCATTGTCACTGCGCTTTGCTGTAATGGCCACAGACAGCGTTAGCAACAGACAGCGTTAGCAAGTACCCTTATTCAATACAGAATGAGCAACTGGTGACTTCAATAATGTCTGTGGACCTCTTTTATCTCAGCGTTGAGCAAGTGTAAATGTATTTAAAGCATGTTGGGAGGGGTAAAACTATTCAAAAAGATTTTTTTTTTGCTGATGGTATCTCTATCATAGAACATGCATGGGTCTGGATCAAATTGCGCTGTATTTGTACTAAATGTGACATAAAATCCTAACAGCAAATGGGCATTTAGAAAACAATCTCCGAGTCGTCATTTGGCAGAAGGATGTACTGTGGTGGTGGGGTGGGGGTGTTGGTCGGCGGCAGGGTCGCACGCGTCAGGTAATGTGTGGGCCCTTTGAGCTCCCCACACCACACGGCAGTACACTACACCCTGGGGTGCAACAAATATCAGCATTGTAATTTCACGCCTGTGATTATTATCGCGAGCGCCATCTCTGACTGAGAATCCTCCACCCATCCTCTTTAGTCGTCCCAGCTGAGATACTGTTTAACAGTCTCTCCCTTGGACCTTCCACACACACACACACACACACACACACACACACACACACACACACACACACACACACACACACACACACACACACTCGCTCACTTCATTTACCCGCACTCGCAGGGAAATGACACAGTTGATGCTTCCTCATCTTTAAATACAGTGGAACCTCCATTTAACGGAGTGGAACCTCGATTTAGGTCGTCCATTAGCACTGATTGTTTGTTTCGTCGAGGTACTTCTTTTCATGACCTAAAAACACCCATTACACAACCAAATTATTGTTTGGCCCTTTTTTTTTTAGTTTGTTTTTACTTTATTAACTCTTTATATATTAGGAGTGTAACAAAAATATAAAAATTGGTTTAGATTGTCACCCTGGGACCTGCATCCTTTTATTGCTGAAAAGTCACGACCCATTTGATCAAAGTTAACAACCACAGAGCATTTTTCTTGTTTAAAACTTACCTCTGAAAATACATGAGCAGTATGTTATATTTTTACAATTTTTGTATTATTATTATATTTTCAAGTGAGTTTGAAGCCAAATGTGTATTGCATGCAATGGCGTCTGCTCATCAAAATTTGAGCTGCGATCTATTTGTTTACAGCAAGGGCGTCAACTTCACTTTTGTCGCAGGCCACTTTGGAGTTTACGTCTACCCGCGGAGGGCCGTTATGACAGTGAAACCAAATAAATGTTTAATCGTCTCATCGTATTATTACTTGGACACAACAAATTGATCGATTGCAAGTTTTGAAATCAGTCGTCAACTCCAATCATTTGTTCAATTGTTGTTCAAGTGAGTGTAAACAGGGAAACAAAATGATTGCAAAATATCTACATTATTTATTACACATGAAATTTGACATTTAGGTACAGATTTGAGCAAGGATCATGCAAGTTGACGTGCTTGATTTGCTTCCGCGGGCCACATAAAATGATGTGGCGGACCAGATCTGGCCCCCGGGCCTTGAGTTTGACACCTGTGGTTTACAGAGTTGCTCGTGGCGAGAGAGGACAAGTGAATCACATTTCCTGACGCTTACGCATATCGTTTGTTCTACTTGGAAACCCGGGACACCTCAGTACTGTTCTGAAAAAAATCTAAGTACCAAATACATATCTTTTTTTTTTCTTTTTTTACCGGCTTTTCCGAGACCTACCCAAAATACATCAGCGACCCACTTTTGGGTCCCAACCCGCTAGTTGAGAACCTCTGTTCTAGATGACATTTGAAAAAAAATAATAAAAATAATAAAACACTCCACTTGTGGTCACGCCACAGGCAAAGATATTAGCATCATGTCATTAGATATGGAGCCGGACGCCCTCTGCTCCACACCTCCCCTCGGGCCTTACATGGATTAGACAGCTTTGTGCAATATGGCCAAACATATGTGTGTGTGTGTTGGGGAGGGGGAGAAGGGAGGCAGTGACGACACGTGTGACCTCTCACACGGCAGCCGCATTGAGTAATTGTGATTATGATGTTCCAACACTCTTCTATTCTCTCCAATTCCATCCCCATGATGTCCTCCTGCCTCCTTCCCTTCCTCTCATTTTCTCAGCGGGGGAGCGCTTGGCTGATAAGTTGTCGCATTAAGTGCAAACTTTTGGCTGATTGCTGTGCTTTTTTTTTTCCCCCTCGCCATCGCTATGGCCGCAGCCCTCTAATAGCTGTCCCCGGGCTCCGCCGCGGGCAATCATGTCACAAATAAACAGGCTGACACAGTCATTTACTCCAATTGTCCCTGCGCTATTCACAAGCCTCCCCTGGTGAACAACAACAATTATTCCAAATGTCAAAGATCCAAGCCTTTGGGGCATAGACAAATGCACATTAAAAATCTATTACAGAACACTTTGAAATATACATAGAGGCTTCTTTTTAGTTTGATAGTAAAAGATTACGGAGTGGGGGGGGGGGGGGGGGGGTGAGTCACCTCCTTGCAACCTCATCTCATCCTTAGGAGGGACCTCGCGTGAAGTCTGTAGAAGAGATGACGGACGTATGATTGACATATTTGTCAGATTGTTTTAGATCAGGGACGGGCAACTTTAATGCTGAGGAAATGGGGGAGGCACAACAAAGTGTTTCAAGCAAGCAACAAAATAACAACGTGCGGAATTGTTTTTCCTGCTTGAATGTAAATTGCCGTTCAAGGATGGCACAAAATTGCTCTACAACACACCAGCGATAACTGCAAGTTATTTTGTGCATTTTTTTTTCTCACAAAAATCAACTCAAAAATTCCAGTATCATTGCTGTCCTATGTTTGACCTTGTTATCATTCCAAATCCACAAAAAAATAAATAAAAAAATTATGAAGCCTATTCATTTTGTAATATCAGGCAGTATAAAACCTGGTGCAATTTCTGCCATCTAATGGTAACTGGTGATATTACACTTTAAAACTAAAGTCGATCCCTGCATACTTGTGGTTTGGCACCCATGGATTTGCAAATTTTCGGATAATTATTTTTTTGTTGTTTCCCCCCCAACCCTAATATTCATAATTTTTTTTCCTTGGGGATTGTGTTCTCCATTTCTTCAATGCTAGCTAGGTAGGTAGAAAACAAAGAGAATAGCGAAAGAAAGAAGGAAAGGGAGAGACAGAGACACATATAATTACAACGGCGCTAGCTAGCTAGCTTGCTAATTATGTCAGTGACAGCGCCTCAGAAAAAAGCACTTTCTGTTCTGCCTTCTTTTCAAACTAAGTCACTCTGTTAAAGCAACAGATAAGCCTAATATAAAAGTAGCGCCTGCAGTAGCAATCTATTCCACATTATTGCCACTCCCCACCGAATCCATCTCCATTCGATGAGGGCCTCAGAATCCGTCTTTTGATAATGGCGTCATTGTAGGTCCTCCCATCACATCTATTTGTTACCTTTGGTCCACTGGCAATAAATCTCATCTAGTCTTTACGGCTGCGGATCGCTGACCAACGCGGACTGGTCAAGGAGAGTGCCGCGCTTCGTTTCACGTCGTACGCTTAGCGTGATTACGCACGCATTATACACACAGAGCCTCCTCGGTTAGCGTAGCCACACTCATGCTTAACCTTAGCATACCCGCTCGGGTCAAAGCTAACATTTGACGGCAGTAAACATCTCATAAACATCTCATAAACATGTTTTGAAATGTCATTCTTTTTTTTCTTTTTTCTTTTTTTTTTTAAATAATTGCGACAAAGTTGGAGTGCATTGTTGGCTTGTGGCTTGTGTTAACTGAAATGGAATTTAGATTTATCAACATATGTCAAATCAAGCAAAACGGTGGTCATGATGGGGAATCTTGAAACTGTACATCCATGCCATAAATGTGTACATTTTTAGGGGGAATTTGAAACCGGCCCGAGAACTATCTGTGTTCCCATTACATTTGCACTGGTTTGTCCACAGTCGTGTCATGCGGAATTTCGAAACAGTCAACAGACAGTTATGAACTTTGCATTGAAAATCAACATCACGTTAAGGGTTAAAGCCTCTTTGTTTTAACGCAAAACTATTTGTGTCTTGCAGAACTCCACACAGCTCAACGAGAACCAAAACGCGGGGTAAGTACGGCGGAATGTCATCAGCAGTGATTTCAAACCATCACGACTCTCCCCCGGGGGAGCTCTAAATGGAGCAGATGGCGAATAAATAGCATCTAAGGGAAGAAAATTAGGGAGTTTCATTGGATTTCCATCAATTACCTGCGCTAATGTATCAATATGGATTAAAACAATGTTATTTATAATGTTGCTGACAAACGCCATCAATACATTAATAACGACCGGGCCGCGCATCAATCCTCATTTGGACCTTTTGAAGGGAGGACCTCCTCACGAACGCAAGTTGCGCAAGAGATGGAAAAAGCACTAGTGGTGTCTTGACTCTCAGTACGACAACTAAATTTCACACTGCTGCATTAATAGGACAGCTTTTGGCATTCTGGTAGAACAACTAATGATGTAAAAATGTTAATAGTGAGGGGAACTTGCACTCTAGTTGACATCTGGGCAGCACTTGGACTGCTAGTTAAGTGCCACATATTGATTAGTAGAATTTGATTCATCGTGTAGTGGAGAGGAAGAAGCCAATTTCTTCTCGTCCTTTAGCCTGCGAGTGGCTGCCGGTTAGCTTCATCGAGGACCTTCGTAACGCAGTCAAGACATGCCAAGATCGGCATTATCTTGAAGGAATCCCTCACCTCGAGTCGCTAAGCGCGTGACACAAACTGTTGACTTTCTGTCCTTCCAGAAGGACATGAAGGCAAATTCATGATTGGTCACATGATCCATTACGGTCAAGTTCTGGAATCTGTGGAAAAATTATTTTTACGATAAAATCAAGATATTACAAATGTATTCTGTTACTGCGTAAGGGGTTGTAATTTATCCCGAAAGAAATTCAGGTTCTCAGAGTCTCAGGCTGAAAAAAGTCCACCTCAAAGTCCACCCAACTCTGCAAAAGTCTTAATTATTTTCCATTTCTCACTTGCATTGAATTTTTATTTTATTTATTTTTTTCGTTGTCGTAATTAACATGTGGAGCCTGTCGTGATTAAAAATGCTCCCGGTGTGAATGCAATATTCAACAGTGAGCCATGACAGTGATGTATTCCACACGGATTATCCTCAGTGGTTTTGACTCTGGCCATTAATCTACATTATTTATGATACGATAACAACGGAATGTTTAAAAAAAAAAAAAACACTTCCTGCATTCAACTTTTCCCAAACATTTCTATTAGTCAGTGGAAGCGCTCAAGTTGGCTCGTGGAATGTTTTGAAGGGGCTCTGGAGCTGAAACAAAAAGCTTCAAAAGTCACCCAACCATCATATTTAATTACTGCATTTTTTTAAAGTTTTTTTTTATCCCCTGAAAAATAAAAATATATTCCATTAATCTAGAGACACTTCTCAAGTCTTTTTAGTTCAATCCGGCACGTCACAGCTTTTTGCTATAAATTGACTTGAGACAGCAGTTGAAATGTCATGAATCCATTCCAGGCCCACAAAAACCCCCCAAAAAAACTGTTCTATGATTTTTTTTTTTTTTGGTTGCATATTTTTAAAATGGAGAAAAAAATAGCACTATATTGCATATTTAAAAAATGGTTTTACTGTCAGTTTAATTGCACTTAGCGTATTATTCCTGTGTTGGATGTGTGCGTGTGAGCATCTGGCCGTGAGTTGTGGTCGACAGCAGCGACTGAGCGGGCTCTCATTTCCTATTAGACTTTATTATACTAAATTTCTATGATATTAACAAAGATATAAAACCACAGTGCGCTCATGGTTAGCACATGAACATCCATCAAAGAATAAAATAATATTTTGACATATTTCTGCGCCATATTAGATTTATACATGGTGAGTTTCTGACAGGGCTCTTGCATTGTATCTCATTGGATCGTTCAGGTCTACGTAATGTTCATCAATTACACTTTGTAATAGTCAGTTGGGAGCAAAGAGGCGCTAAACATGATGCGATAGGGGAGGGGGGAGTGAAAAAAAAAAGATTATCTACGGCCGTCAAGGGAATGAACAAATAAATAAGCAGACAAGATAATGTGATAGTTTGCCGGTGAAGTTGACGTTCCGCCTACCTTTTCTGCTTTTGTGAAAGCAACATTAATCTGACGCACCAGTGAAGCTCTCTCTAATGTGAAAATGTACTTTTTTTTTTTTTCCCCCCCCCCCCCCCCCCCCCTTCCCCCCCC
>CAAKHF010008614.1:12312-51490 GCA_901007745.1 Hippocampus kuda
TCTTTGTCCCACTTCAACTGTTTGTCGTTCCCGTTAAGATGCCACTTTTCCCCATTGGGACTCATGGGGAGTATACAGTGAACCCCCACACATGGCTTTGCGTTCATGTGTGTGTGTGTGTGTGTGGGGGGGGGGGGAGTGGGGTGAGGGGGGGCTGTTTTATGCTCGGAAAACTTCCCTTCTCGTTGTCTTTGGGTTCAGGGCAAAGCAACTACGGCGTTGCTTTGATGGCATTTTGGTGTTGAGGTACTATGTAGAAGTCAGTTGAGGAGCATCATTTAGAGTCCGGTCCACACATATCGGGACATAGATTTTTTTTTTTTTTTACATTTTGTCTGCAACGGGACTCATACTAGTGTTCTCCGATTGCACAGCCCAAGCAAGTCTTGAGAGACCCACGCCACCACTTTGACCAAAAGCAGCACTTTGCCGCCATCTGGTGGCAACAATAGAAAATCACTTGGAAGGATCCGATTGAGAAATTAAAACTCACCTAAAGAGTTCTAACTGCCTAAAGATCCCACAGCATGGTGGCAAAGTGCTACTTGGATCTAAGGAAAACTCCTCAATTCACCTCAAAAATGTACCTTGGCTTCAACATGCCACAAGGTGGTGGCAAAGCAATACTTTTGTCTCAATGAAGACCGTTGGCACCAAAATGGGGGGGGGGGGGAGTGCAAAAATGCCTTCTGTCGTTTTATTATGATTTCAAGCAAAAGGGAGAAAAAAATAATCAAAGACAAAATAGTACAATTGTCTGGAAGTATTCAAGTCATCTAACTTCATATTACTGAGGTTTGAGCACAACAATCATTTGCATACATTTGAAGGAGATATCAAAGTTCCACCCCAAACAGAAACACCAAAGAAAGTAGAGTTAGATTTGCTATCTCGAAATTTTATCACTGAACTCAGTTTTAGGGAAGAGTAAATGTGAGTGCGGCAGATGTTTGTTTAGTGTGTGCTGTATCTACTGTGGTCTCGGGTCTCGGTGGTTTTGATGAGCACCTTCGAAGGCGAAGAGCCGCCGGCGCTCTGGTAGTGACCGTTGGAACTTCTGCTGCCTGCCGAGGAAACGGTGCAGTTTGACAAAGACGCAATAGAAAGCAGAAAAAAAAGTAAAGATGGAGGAAGCAAAGTCGCATTTTCAGCACGTTGACGTCTCACTTGTTCATACCAAAGAAGAAATTTGCATTTCCTAGGTTGTGTTTGTGACAGCTAAAGATGAAAATACTAAGGTTGGTTGCACACTCAGTACTGTTGACAAAGTATTATCTCGCTTTAAAAAATATATATACCACAAATTGGAAGAAACATTTGGACTCAACAGGTTGTGTGAAGCACAGCTGCATTGAAGGCGATCCCGAAATTTGGGGCTTATGTTTGTAAACAACGCAAAGTTAACCAAGTGACTTTTTCAAGGTAACCTGCAAGCAAAGAACAAGGCAAAGACAAGAGTGGAGAGTTTGCCAGCCTTGACGGAGGTCTTGTCGCCAACACGACAACTTACTGTAGTTGCTGACGGCCTGGATGTTGAGGATGGACTGCTGGCCCAGTCTGCAAAGCCAGCAAAGGCGGGTCAGGCAAAAGTTGGAGAAGACGCCCACTTCCTGTCCCCTCACCTGTCCTCCTCCCCTTCCAGCAGCTTCCTGTAGGTGGCGATCTCGATGTCCAGAGCCAGCTTGAGGTTCATCAGGTCCTGCGGGTCAAGTGCACAATTGGGAGCACATTCGGGAGTTTCGTCCTGCGACTTCTAAGGCTTGAGGGAGACCCTGATTAGTCGCGGGAGGCTTGGGGGGGACCTTCAAAGAGCTTCAAAGCAAGCCAAAAGTGTTCTATCGGCGGATGCTTGCGGTTATCAGCAGTCAGTCTGAGCCCAAGAGACTAAAAACCCTGCTTGACTGCTGAAGTTTTTTTATATACAGAGTGACTTTTTAACATGGCTTTTTCCTCCCTTCCACATACAAAGCTCATTTTCTCTGCTTTTTGGTCAGGAAATGGTGATTTGGGTGAAACCAACCTATGTGCTACTGCCGATTAAAGAACAGAAAAAGGTAGAATAACTTTTTTTCTGGTAAAAGAGTCTATGCTTTCCTTTGGTAGGTCTGGTGCTCAATTGTCCCAGACCACTAAGTCCCGTTGATCTGCAAACTACAGTCAGACTGCTCAAAAATGGCTGACAAGATAGCAAACTACCTTGAAAACGGCTGGCAGGCAACGACCTTTTGATGGTGGTACCTGGGACATTTTTTTTTTTAAGCGTGTGTAAAATGTTTTCCAGACCATATTCAATCAAGGTCAAGCCATAAAAAATAAAAATTTAAAAAAATCCCTGACTGACCAAGCAGATGTATTCCTCTGTAAAAATGTGCGCCCCATAGCGCTATTTCCAAGTGTGGCACTGCCGTGAAGTGAACGGTACCTGGTACTCTCTGAGCTGGCGGGCCATGTCTTGCTTGGCTCTCTGCAGGGCGTCCTCCAGGTCGCGGGTGCGAGCTTTGGCCTCTTTCACTGCCATCTCCCCGCGGTCCTCGGCCTCAGCCAGCTGGCTCTCCAGGTTGCCGCGCTGAAAAGCATTTCACACACACGCCACGGCAGAGATTTCTCAACTTCGGAGGTCGTGTCGGAAATACGCCAAATGGAAGGATGGAAGTAATAACACCTTAAAAATTATTATGAAAATTTTGCTTGAAGCCAACGAAGCCACAAAAACGACCTCTGCTCAGCAGAAACATCTGGGCAAGCATATTTTGCCTTGATTTGAGGTTTGTAGTCATGGATAGATGTGAGTTTTTGCAACACCGAGAGTGACAGGAAGCGGAAAGCAGCGTCGGCCGGTACCTGCGCTTTGACGGTCTCGATCTCGCTCTGCAGGCGGCCGATGAGGCGATTGACTTCGCCCACTTCCCCCTTGACCACACGGAGCTCGTCTCCGAACTGGCTGGCCTGCACTGACATCTGGTCGAACTGACCACAAGAAAAGTCTTACAAACGGACGGACGGACGCCAAGAAAAATGTACAAAATACAAATGGAAATTGGCAAAATTATGGGGGAAAAAATCAGCCCAAAAAAAATAATAAATTGGCTAATATCTGTTTTTGTTGTAAACTTTAATACTAACAGACAAGATATTGTAAAGCACTCAAAGGTTCTGCTTGTAATTCCGATCTGCACTGTTGTCATCGTTAAGGAACTAAAAAGGAGTAAATTTATGAATTATATATAATTCTTTATTAATCAGCCGATTAATTGGTTAGCGGAATTTTATTCTGCCAAATATGGGCTTCCAAAAAAAAAAAAAAAAAAACATCTGTTGGGCCGTTGGACAAGTACCACATGTGGCAGGCGGGCTCCCTCTAGTGGTGCGCAAAAGAATACAATTTAGCTGTACTGTATAGTGAGTTTGAGTACAATTGTGGTATAACATTGAAACTTTTTTCCTCCTCCTGATCCTCCTCCAAAATAAATAAATGATTTGCTGTCATAGTTTGAGAAGCCCTAGTTTACAGTCTATTGCCACACTGACTGCAGATTTTCACCCTGCCGAACCCCCATTGGGGTGAAGGGAACTGGGGCGCTTGCGCTTGAATTCGGGAAGACGTACTTTGCTCTTGTACCAGGCCTCGGCCTCCTCTCGGCTGCGAGTGGCGATCTCCTCGTACTGAGCTTTGACCTCGGCCACGATCTGCTCCATGTTCAGGCTGCGACTGTTGTCCATCTGCACCACCACCGATGTGTCCCGGATGCTGGACTGCAACTCGCGCAGCTCCTGCCGACATCCAATTGAGTCCTTCAGGTTACCAATGTCTACATATATGTTGTTGTGAACATTAAAAATCTCAAAGAATTTAGTCTTCAACGAACCATTTTGGAAACATCAAACACAACTTAGAGTCGCACTGAACACGGATGGCGATTGAGCCTCACACAAACCAAATGTTGTGATTTAACAAACATTAAAGACAATGTCAAACTTTCAACAAACCGATGCGATTCGGTACTCATCAACGACATTCCAGAGGAAGTCGCCTGTCGTACCTCCTCGTAGATGGCGCGCAGGAAGTTGATCTCATCGGTCAGAGCTCCCACTTTGTCTTCCAGGTCGGCCTTGACCATGTAGGCCGAGTCCACATCCTGCGCACATGGAATATTTGAAATGGGACTTTATTTTTTTTCTTCGCAAGTCTTTCTCGAGTGCACAGCTCCGCTTTGCAGTCCAAGAGAGACACGAATCGTTTGCAGCGGGTGTCATTTTCCCCATTGCGGACTTGGATGATACCCTCCAGCTCCAGTTACATGTGCATACAAAGCGGGGGGGTCCCTCGAAGAGTCACACCGTATAATCATGTACAGCGTGCGTGTGTGTGTGTGTGTGTGTGTGTGTGTGTGTGTGTGTGTGTGTGTGCGTGTGTGTGTGTGTGAGAAAGACCTTCTTCAGGAGGACAAAGTCATTCTCCAGGTTGTTCCTCTTGTTGATCTCGTCCTCGTATCTGCACACAGAGATGAAAGTCAAGTACTGTAAGAATAATTTTTATAACATAACCAGATTAGCTTTATCGTCACTGTAAGCGCAACGAAAAGGAAGACTCAGAAGGCAGCCAAAAGAGTGAGTCATTTGTCAAAAGAAGAAGAAACAATCACAGCATTGACAAGAGGTGGGCTGTTATTCCTGTGCTTCTTTTTAAAGTAGTGACAAGTCGTGCTGACTTGTGCTTGTAGTCTTCCACCAGGCCCTGCATGTTCCTCAGCTCGCCGTCCAGTTTGCTCTTGTCGTTGTTGACCAGGTCCATTTGGCGCCTCAGACCCGCCATGTAGACCTCAAACAGCGGCTCCACGTTGGAGCGGCCGCCGCCCTGGCCCTGCAGCAGCTCCAGCTTGGTCTCCAGCATCTTGTTTTGCTGCTCCAGGAAGCGGACCTGCAACAAACACAAATCCGCACAACTCATTTTCAGACCATAGCTGCAACCAAGTTGGCTCATTAGGGCAATTTCAAAATTCAGCCCCCGAAGCCAGTTTAATTTCGCATCATGAGATTTGGTAGACAGGCCTAGTATGAGGAGACCTGCAAAAGATTTTCAAGAAGCAATGTTGGAAAATACACAAAAAGACAGAATGGCCCAGTTTGTGGCCGTTTCTTTGCGTGTGTGGCTTCTTGAAACATTTTTGTGAATCTACTTATGATAGACATGTCGACAAAATTCATGTTGGAGACCAAAGCTGGCTTCAAGGGCTATTTTTTTTTTTTAATAATAATAATGATTATGATGAAAACTGGACAACATGATCTACCACTTGAAACCAAAACGGCAGATTTCCTGTGTCTTTTCAGGCATGGCTTCTTGAGACCTGTTTGGGGGTCCACTTATCATTCCTTTGATGGTCAAAAGAAGTCAGCTCAAATGGTGGCTTAGATTCCAGCTTCATGTCTGCTCGGTTCCAGTGTCCCGGCTACTGTTCAGCGAGCGCGTGCGTGTGCGCACACAAAGGCTGCTCTGTTCATATGAGAATGAACACCGAATGGTTTCATCAGGTTACGGGAAGCTTAAATGTCCTCGCAACGACGGTTTCAATGACCTCTTGCAGTGTTGTCACTGTTGCTTTCGACGCTAAGCTACAGAAACAGATTGTTTTCCAAAAGGAATGTTCCTTTTGTATCGAAATGTCATTAAGGTTGAATTTTTTTTCTAAAAAAAAATGTCTTTTTATGAAGAATAAAGGACATTTATGCAACCAGGTTGACAGTGCAGTTCATTTGGCTTTGGGCTAGCATGTGAGGTGCTAAGCTAACAAACATGGAAGTATTCAACCATCGGGGTGAGTGAATGTTCCGAGGTCAGGCAAACATTGTCATAGTCCAATTGAAGCGCTGGTTTTATTCGTAATCCAATCTAACGCTCAGATAATACTCATTCTACCCCTTGACATATCTATTGGAAATCAATTATTTTGTATGTATTGAAAAAGCACATTCAAACGACCATTTCATTGTCAGTTTTATGCAGCTCTATTTTCAGCTAGCCTGCTATATGCTAATCCTACTAGCTGCGAACGCATTTAGTGTTTGGGTTCGTAAAGACATAGTGAGGGTTTTCCTGGTGGGGATTGAGTTTGTCCAAAATCAGATGCTACATCATGAGTTATTTTGTTTCTGTCAGTGAGAAAACACATTTTGGTGACCAGTTCATTTTCACTTCCACGCAACCTTGGTTTGAGGCTTGGTGCTAATCTAACAAGCGGTGAAACATTTCACCTTTAGGATGAATAAAATGCCAGCATTGCGACAGTCTTGCTAACTTTTGAGCTTCCGGCTTCATCCATACAACATCAAATGCTAAGCTAATGCTACGTTTGATCTCCCACTTTCCCGGGAAGCCTTCAGGTGATGATTGTTTGACTGTAATGAGGTTGTGGGATGAAAATTGGAGGTCAACTGCCGTGAAACGGATCCGTGCTGATGGGAGGAGGCGGCGACAATGGCGGCATTGTGTCAGCTCGTCACCGACGCCGTGAGAAAAGAGTATCCAGGGTATCCATGTCAGCTCGGAACTCCACTTCCTCCGTGAGAAAGGCGGCAAGACAAAACCTCCGCTTGTCTTGTTTGCACACCACCACCACTTTCATCAGTGACCACAGCAACTGCACTTTTACTTGTTCAGTGATGGCTTTTTCATTCCCCAGGGGAGGGGGGGGGGGGGGGGGGGGTGCGAACTAAGTCGGGCCAAAGAATGAGCTTCAAATGTATGGAAGACGCTGTCAATTGGTTTCGCTTTTTTGACTTTTGATTTTTACAATGTGTGTGAAGGAGAGGAGGTGCCAGGATGATACTCCTGACCTTTATTTCTATTTTGCTTAGGTTTTATTTTTGGGTGTTTGCCAATTCTGTAAGTAGAAAAGGGGTGGGGGGGGGTACAGTCGATAGATTTGCTTAGCTTTGGCCAGCATTTGTTTCATTTGGTCAAACCAAATCTCGTTTTCAAATAGTCTCTTGCCCTGCGTCACCCACTGACGTTAAATTTTGGACTGCTTGACAGCCACTTCTTTTTTGCAAAAATTTGAATTCATTTTTGGAAAGGCAAAATTCCTGTGGGTTTGCATTTTTTTTAGTTTTGTGCCCTGCCTCAGTCCTTGAGATGAATTTTTGCCTGTTTGACTGCAGCTTCTCCTCCCCCCAACCCCGTTTAGACAGGGAGCTACGTTGTCATGGCCTTAGTGGCTATTGATGGGGTTGTATGAAAAATCTAGCTCAAATTTTGACTAGGTGTTTTTTTGGGGGGGTGGGGGTCTTTAATTGTTAGTGTGAATCTTTCGTCTCGTTTTTCACAAACTTCAGTAGTGTTCAATGATAAACTAACTGCAACAATGAGTCAAAAGTACAGAACAGCTGAACAACACAACATGAAGCTTTTTGTTAAGTACCAAACCTCAAAAGCGTCACCTTATCAATGAAGGCGGCAAAGCGGTTGTTGAGGCTTTTGATCTGCTCCTTCTCGTGGGCTCGGCTCATGGAGAGGCTGGGGTCGATCTCCAGGTTCAGGGGGGCCAGCAGGCTCTTGTTGACCGACAGCGAGGAAAGCGGGGCGCCTTGCAGGTGGCCGCCGCTGTTGGCCACGCCTAGCGAGACGCCGCTAAAGCCGGCCGCGGGCGACCCGAAGCCGCTGGAGCGGCGGACCGAGGCGCCCGAGCTGATCCTCTTGCTGCGACTCAGGCTCATGACGAAGAAGGGCGGCTGATGTGTGCACACGCTCGGGTGTTGGTCTGCTTTCATAGTAAGTGGCTGCTGGGGAGGGAGGAGGAAAATGACAAAGAGGAGGGAGGGAGGGGTGGACAGGAGGAGAAAGACGTAGCGGGAAAGGAGTAGGAGGAGCATAAAGAGGAGGAAGAAGATGTGGAGGACAACGAGGGGGAGGAGGAGAAACATGCAGGGAAGAATGATCCAGAGGCAAAGATGAAAAAGGAGAAATAGGAGGAGGGGGAAGGAGGAGCAAGATGAGGAGCAGCGGGAGGATGAAGAGGAGGCTACAAAGGAGGAAGAGGAGGAAAATGAGGAAGAGTGACGAGGACGACCAAGCGGAAGCCGAGATGAGAAGGCAAAAAGGATGAAGACGATGATGAGGAGTTGGAGGTGAACAAGAGGAGGCCAACAGGAATGCCGAAGGAGGATGAACAAAGGAATAAGCAGCAACACGCGAATCAAATCTCAACTTTTCCCAACACTGAAACACAATGACAAACAAAACCTTGTGTTCATATTCATATTCGCATTTTTTTTTTTAATAATTACATACAAGTCGGAAACAGGTGTGTGCTTCCTGTTCCTGATTGGTTGGTCAGTCAGAGCCAATTATTGATGGCCATTTGGAGGGAGTGGCTGAAGGGAGGCGCAATGTTGAGGGCTACAAAAGCACGATGGCAAGGATGGACATGAAGAGTCCCTTTTTTGGTCAACAGGAAACAGTTGGATTTAAAAAAAAAAAAGTCAATTCTATTTATTACAACCATATCGACATCATGAGAGGGTGCGTGCGTCACTGCTCCGCCTGCTGCGTGTCTGTGATGGCCGACACGGCTCCCTGGCCTTTGCTGACGTCACTGATACACGCCCACTGACCATCCATCGACTCCTTCCACAACGTCACCTACACGCACACACACACAAAAGTAGAGTACGTGCGCACACCCTCCCAACGTGTCCGTACAAAAGGAGAAGATGGCGCCGCTGACGCGTACCTTGTTGTCTCCTCCGGACACGGCCAGGATGTTCCCCGTGATGGACCAGCTGACGTGCCAGACCACGTCGTTGAACTTGTGCAGCAATTTGGCCGTCCAGGCGTTGCCGGCGGGGTCGTCGCACGTCCAGATGTACACGCGGCCGTCCTGGAACGCCGGCGTTGGCAAAAGTTCACAAAGGGCTGCGCCGGCGCGAGGCTCCGGCGACCTGCCGTCATCTTACCTGCGAGCAGCTGGCGATGGTGCTGGTGGGGAGTCCGATGGAAGGGGCCCAGCCCACGTCTCTCACCCAATCGCTGTGCGCCTCCAGCTTCTGGTCCTCCTTCCATTGGCCGTCCTCCTCCCTGCCCGACGGCAAGTCACATGCGGTGGTCAGGTGGACATTTTTGGAAGATAACCACGGCTACATAACACGTGTGTTGTCACGGCGACACATGTTTAAAAGGACAGCCGTAAGCCTCGGCGGGGCCAAAAAGTTTGACTGTATTTTAGTTTTCGGGCTTGTTCTCATGCTGGCATCGATTCACTGCGAATGTCAATCGGAGCGTGACTTACTTCCAGAGTTTGACGAGGTTGTCGCAACCACCGGAGACGAAGCGTTTGATGTAGTTGGGCTTCTGTCCCGACGGCTGCTCGATCAAGCTGCCCGGCACCACGGCGGGAGCCCAGCTGACCGCGTTACAGCCGATCTGACGCACACAAACAACGGGAGCAAATTGAGTAACTTGCCTGGCGCCACACAACGCACATCGTCCAGAAGTGATTAAAAAAATAAATAAACAAACAAACAATAAATAAATAAGTACGTGACTTTTGCTTAGCGACGTTCCCATTACATTTTTTCTGCACACGAGTCCGAGTCCCTTGAATTGAAGCATCTACTGATACAGAGTCCCGATTTGATGCAAAGTGACACACTAGGTGTCACTTTGTGGCCGTTCAAAATTGAGAAAATAGAAGGGGGGAAAAAAAAAACAAGCGATAACAGTTCAAAATAATAAAAAATGTCACACTCAATCACGTGTGTAGACACGTCACACAATTATCGGCATGTGATTGTTCCTTGTTCTCCATTAAAAAAATGCCACACAGTCACATGCCCCCTTGAACCGCCACCTTGTAATTTTGAAGAAAAAAAACCCTAAACAAACAAACAAACAAACAAACAAAAAGAAAAACAAGAATGAGAAATCATCCACCGAGTAGAATTCCACTGGTGCGTCCACATCAGATAATGGGTAGGGAGCGGACAAGCGTGTCGGGCTGTTTGGGCGCCACTGACCGTATGCGCGTTGTTGATCTTCTTGATGTCCCACTGCTGCTCTCCCGTGAAGGTGAGCAGGGAGATGGCGCCGTCAGAGCTGCCGCATGCCAGAATCAGGCCAAACTCGTATGGACCCCAACACACCGAGTTCACTGCAGCATTCAAACAAAAACACACACACACACGACAGACGAAATTTTAGCACCATTTTGCCCCCCCCGTCTTGATGGACCAACACGGACCAACACGGGCAACCTTTCGTTGAAGGTAGTAACGAAGCATATGTAAGGGGATTCCATAAAGTCGGGACAGGTGTTCAGGTCAAGTACTCTCCTAAGGGGCCCTTTTGGTATTTTTTCCCCATGTTGCTGCTCTGACAAGTATTTCCTACTTCATACCAGACGCTGGGTGAAATGGGGCAGACACGCACCTGACGACTCGTGTCCCGTGTATTCATACATCTTGTCCCAGGTGCCGTTCTCCTCCTTCCACACGATGACTTTGCGGTCGTATGAGCAGGACGCCAGGATGTTGCCAAACATGGGGTGCGCCCAAGCCACCTGCCACACGGGACCTTCGTGCCTGAGGGAGCCACAAAAAAACGAAGGGGTTAAAACCATAGCGCATCCCCATTTATTGCGCTGCGCGCAGCACAACGTAGTGCTGAATTGCAGACGTAGAACTCTAAATTGAACCAGATTTGCCTGGAACTGTAAAATCCCGTTTACAACAGTTGCTTCAAAATCTGTAATTTTGTGGGCTTGTGAATGATGAACCATGATATAGTGGTGAGGCGCCACACGTTGACGTTTTTTCTTTTTGGGTGAGGGACTTTCTTTACTTGGCAAAAAATATCGCTCACCCTCGCAGGTCGGCGACGAGGATCTGACCGCCGTTGCGGACGTCAAAGATCTTGAGGGTGCGGTCAGACGAGCAGGTAGCCAGGCGGGTGCCGTAGTAGTCCATCTGAGCATCATGCTGCAACACATCCACGACAGTTAGACACACTTTTTCTATCTCTCTGGTACAGCGACCCTAAATAATTGATGTTATTGATTACTTAGCGTGTCTTAGAAGGATTTTTGTTAAAATTATCGTGAGTGGAATTTGATACAGTTTAATGCTGGCACAATGTTTCAAAGCTTGTTTAAGATCAGGAGAACTAAAGTGAAATGTTTTATTTAAAAGGTCATTGGGGTGAGAGATTGTTGAATCTGAACTTTGGATCAATAAATGTTAATCGATCAGGATTATGCACACAAATCGAACTACTCACGATCATGTCCTCGTGTGAGGTGTCCACTGTGTTAATGACAGAAACCTGAAAATGATAAACAATATACAAACTTTTATTGCATTATCACAGATTTGACATCTTTAGAAAATACGTTTTGGTGCGCTTGTCCAAAATTCACGTAGCCGCTATGCTAACACGCTCGTATACGAGCAGATTGATGAAGTCACACACACAAAAACAAGCGGGTTTATCTGGGCTTTCAAAGAAATGTTAACGGACTCACCATGACAACAGACTGACGAGAGGCCCTCCAGTAAATATTTTTAAGATGTTATAAAAAGGGAGAAATGAGAAGCTATTTTATTGCAATTCCGACGTGGCAATTGCCCGGGACGCCGCTTCCGCCTAATGCGTCGCGGAATATCCTCCGACAGAAACACGGAAGTAATAGTTGCGTCCGTCTTTCCTTTTCCTAAATTAAAAAATATGCATGAAGCAGGATATTATTTTAAATAGTTTCTTCACGGGCTTTAAAAAAAGCTGTGTGTGTGCGTATAAAAATAAATAAACATACATCTCTCTCTCTCTCTATATACACACACACACACATACAAACACACACATATACTGTAATATGTGTGTATATATACACACACACACACACACACACACACAGTTGAATCGTCCATGGACATTACTAAATACTGGTCATTTATTACCCTGTATTTTGTGTTGTGGGAGAGGATTTGTGTAAATACTAATTTGAAAAAAAATCAACAGTTTTAAATGATTTATAATACTCTTTATTGAATAGTATTGGAAATGTGTGTGAGCTGCACTAACCAAGATGCTAATACACTGACGTGATGTTTGGTAAAGACGTGCTGAAGTCACAAGACAGACACCACTCAATACAAAATAATGCATCTACTATTATTGTTGTTAGCTTTGGTAGCTCCCTCCTCCAGATAACAATCCAAATGTATTTTGGTATCCATGACTGAGATTTTAACGCTCTAATGTCACTGCATTACATGTGACAGGACAGCTCAAGCAAACAGGACACTCTGGGACCCCAAAGGACATTTGTGCGTGTTTGAGTGCGGCAATACAAAGACGGAAAATATAATCAAATCCATTTTGAGGGTGTAAAACAGGAAGTGAAGCAAAGAAGGTGGGTGGAGTCTAGTGCTGTGTCCACTTGATGCTCTTCAGGTCGATGCCTTCCTGCACCATCTCCCACAGAGGACTGAAAAAAAAAGAAAAAAAAGAAAACAAGTTTATTGGGCATCGACGAATGGTTATGCTTTATCTTTGGCTTTTTGGGGCACTTCAACAAAGTGTAATGAAATTAATGTTCTTGTTGTGATGTCCCACCTCATCTCCCGCAGTCTTTTAACATGCTGGATGCATTTCTCCGCCGTGAAATCCACTTCCTCCTCTGTGGTGAAGCGGCCAATTCCAAACCTATTTAACACACGCGCATGTTTGCCAAGGTGGCTTTTGTAGGATGAGTACTGAGATTGATGCCGCCGCCGCCGGTATACCTGATGGAGGAGTGGGCGAGATCTTCATCAGCTCCGATGGCTCGGAGGACATACGACGGCTCCAGAGAGGCTGACGTACACGCGCTACACAAACAGACGCATATGCATGTACTCAGTAATATTGTGCGTTGTTGTGAAGAGTTGAGCAGAAACTCGGGCTACAAACTTAATTCATACCGTGAGTGTGTTTTACAATGAAATGTGTGAGATAAAGTTTCTCATTGAAATGAATGGGAATGCAATTAATCCGTTCCAGTTGTTTTCGCCACTTGTTCAACTCTACTCTTTTGTTTTGGTAGGTTCAGTGTTTAAATTGTCACCGAAAAATGCTCTGAAATGGCCGGCAGTGAATGAATTCAATATGATTTGGGAGGTGAGGCTCACCTGCCGGACGAGAGCGCAATGTCCTTGAGTGCCATCAGAAGACTTTCTCCCTCCACATAGGCAAACGACAAGTTGACGCACCCTAATGAAGGCAGGCACACACACACACACACACACGGTGATATTACACACGTCAGTGTGTGTGTCAATGACGCAAGTTTCAGTCTACCAGGGTAGCGCTGATGCGGATCTCCATTCATGATCACATCAGGGAGCTGAGATGTGATCTTCTGGACTAGACGGTTTGCCAGCATGGACACTCGTTGGTGGTCATACTACGACACAAATACAAAAGACACATTAAAAACAGTTCAGACACACAGCAAGACACAAAGTGACACACACAGACACCATACACAAAGACACATTCAAAAATCACACGGGAGCACACAGACAGACACACACACACACACACACACACACACACACACACACACACTGACCCCCATCTCTTGCTGCGCTATGCTGCAGGCGGCCCCCAAGCCGACCGCCAGCGGCGTGGGCACCGTCCCCGAGCGCAGACCCCTCTCCTGGCCGCCTCCGTTCTGCAGGGGCTCCAGTCGCACCCGAGGCCGCCGCTGAACGTAAAGCGCGCCCACACCTGGCACGCACGACCGTTAGCTCATTCACGAATCTTTACCCGCTTAGGGAAGACGCCAACAGTCCCCCTCGTACCTTTGGGTCCGTAGATCTTGTGGGCGCTGATAGACATGAGGTTGATGTTGGCGTCCGAAACGTCGATGGGAATTTTCCCGGCGGCCTGTGCGGCATCCGTGTGGAAGAACACGCCCTTGGAGCGGCAAAGACGACCTGAGCACAAGCCCAGGAGGGAAGGCGGAGGTGGGAGGGGGTTATTTCTTCAAGCAAAGGTAAACAAGTGGAGTAGATTAACTTCATCTTTTCATTCAAATTCAGATTCAGAAAACTTTATTTATCTCCGTGGGGCAATTATTTGGTAGCGTTTCTCTGTGATGCTTTCAGAAGATCGATGTAGACGTTAGACTCGTCGTGCAATCAAATTTCAGCATCTGATGGGGTTGTCATTTTCATCTAATCTGCCCAAGGCCTTCTGAATCGGCAGTGGTGGCCCACACCACTTCAAGTCTATTCAAAATAGAACTTGTCACATTCGACCTTTTGTTCTTTGCCCTCAGTGCCCATCCTCTGATTGGGTCGTCAGAGCAAAATCTGTTCCGGCCAATTTGAATCGGCCACAGGATAACAGAGGTGTGCTTACCGATCTCCTTAATGGGCTGCATGACGCCGATCTCATTGTTGACCGTCATGATGGACACCAAAGACGTGTCAGGAGTCATAGAGGCATCCAGCAACTGAAAACAGAAGCAACCCAAAAAATTAATTAGTAAAAAATATTTTTATCCGGTTAAGGTTATAATTTAATGAGGTTGTCGGGATGCGAATTTCAATGACATGCAAATGAATTTCACATTGTTATGAAGTCATTCACGTTAAAATAACGACCTAAGTTTTACACGTATATTGCTTTCGGTGGCGTGAAAGTCGCACATACCTCGAGGTCGATCAGTCCGTTGGTTTGCACGGGCAAGTAGGTGACGCGGAATCCCTCCGCCTCCAGAACGCGACACGAATCCAGAACGCATTTGTGCTCCGTCTGCGTGGTGATCACGTGACGCTTCTTGCCCTGGTAGAAGCGGGCCACGCCCTACGCGAACCCGCCAACACCATGCACAAAATGTCAACGGTTGCCAGTATCCAGCAGCAATTTGGAAACAAATGACTTTAAACGGCTGTCCAGACATTTTGTTTGTGATGTTTTGAAAAGAAGGATCAATGAGTGATGCAGCTGCTACATTATCTGACTGAGCTTATTTGCATACGCCGGCCAGTATTTTATTTTTTTAAATCTGAGTTGTTGAGTTGGATCCTATTTGTGACTTGAGACAAGTTTTGAGCATACCTTAACGGCCATGTTGTTGGACTCGGTGGCTCCACTAGTGAAGATGATTTCTCGGTGATCGGCGCCTATCAGATCGGCCACCTGCTGCTCGGAGAGGCGATGACATCACTTATTTTTTGGCAAACAGAAAACAAAGACAATTTTTTTTCTACCTTCCTTGCGGTCTCCATGGCGGCCTCGCTCTCCCAGCCGTAGGCGTGCGTCCTGGAGTGAGGGTTGCCGTAGTAATTCACCTGGTAGGGCAACATGGCATCCAGAACGCGAGGATCCTACCGGTTAAGATTAAAGATGGAATCCTTTATTGTCTTTTTTTTTTCCCCTGAAAATCTCAGCTGTTTTTCTGCTCTGAACAAAGCATTGCAGAATTTCTTTCGCACCAACTAAGGCTGTTTTGATTTCAGTCCTTGAAAGCACCTCATTGAGCCAAGAGTGAAACTGAAAGTTTGCTTCTGCCTCTCCCGTGACGCAGTTACAGAAGGGGACTTACATGACATACCATTTGTGTAAAGGGCAAGTAAACACATTTGTTTGCCCATGTTAGGGCCATCACTATCAAATCTTTTGAGAATTGACTATCCTATTGATTTTACCATTGAATTGTCAAGTAATCGCTCATCAGATGAGCACGACTGTCTCAGCAATCGCGGTCCACTTTTTTTTTGGGGGGGGGGGAGTTGGTTAGGGGAAAGTAGGCCATAGAGGGAATTCAAGACTCCCTAAATACATCGTTTTCTACGCAGTTCTGCAAAGCAAGGTGGTTACCATGGGCGTGGTGGCCTGGAAGTCCATGTAGAGGGGCCGCAGCTCATCTTGGACCAAGTCTCGTTTCTTGATCAGTTCTATGGATATGTGTATATATAAATTTAAATAGATAAAAAAAAAATTCAAAAAATTAAACACCATATCATCAGTCATGTCTGTTTTGTAACAGCAGCAGCGTGTCCCCAGAGTGACCCCGGATCTCTAACTGGCTGAGTGTGGCTGGTCAGTTAGTGCTGAGTCATTCCCAGTCATCTTTTTCTGTACACACTCGTGATTTTGGAATGCTTGGAGAACCAAATAAAAACATTGAGAGTAACTTCTAAGTTTGTAATCAAATTTTTTTTTATTTATGTGTAGCAGCCACAACGCTGTGGAATAAACTGTCTCTCTGCCTGTTAGACAAACCGCTCCTCTGCAGGGTTTTCCATATGACAAAATGTAGGTTTTATGTTTTAATGTTTGTAGCGGGTTTTTTTTTTGTATGTGTTTTACCATTTTTGATCATTTTTGTTTTTGCAATCTGTACAACACTTTTGTCTCAACTTCTGATGTCTTTTAAATGAGCTATGTAAATAAAGTGGTATGGTATATGTACGGCGAAATGACTTTCGATGTGCATTACCGTTTACTATCACTTTCATAATGAATAGTTCCGTTACTTGACGAAGGAGAAACGGAGACATCTGTCAATCATTCTTACTTTATGATGTTTTTTTCTGGTTTATTTGTTCTGCTGTGTTGTTTTCATGGTTTATTATTTAGTTTATTTGATATCTGAGCACACAACATGTATAAACACAACAGAGCATTCTATTTCTCGAGTACGACGTTTATGATATACTGTCATGATTGTGTTAAGGGGCCATCTGATTTTTTTTTGTGACTTTGCAGCTTAAAAACCAGTTCAGGTTTGGTCACTGCAACGAAACCAGTTTTAATTATTAAATGCATATTAAAAATATTCAAGTCAACATTTGTTTTGGTCTCTGTGCCAAACTGCGTCACTTTCGGGTTAACATCATGCTAGGCTAACAGCTAAGAGGTTCGGTCCTCACCTTTCCGTTGAGTGCTGGCGGCGGCTCTCTGTTCCCAGCTCAGCCGGGGACAGAGCCTCTGAAGAGGCCAGCAAAAGCGGGAGGACGCGGTCCTGCCCGAGGAGAGCATCGTGGACGGCGGGAGACTTTCAGCTGGTGGGAGACACCACGCACGCCTCCAACGGTAAAACGTTGCAAAGTAGACACGACCACTCTTTTCACGTCAAGTAATCCGCAGGAGGGAAACTTGCAAATTGACTAAATCCTGTGTGCGAAGAAGGCGTAGAAAAAAAACTATTTGGTAAGAGTGCTGGAAAACAAGTTCACAGCCAGGTTACTTATGACATCCTTTATACAACGTCACGCATTAGAGGCGGAAGTTTTCTTGTGATTACTGCACTCTCATTGGTCAATCTTACGGAAACATAGGTATCCGTCCTCTGGTTGGTTGGTAAATATACCAAATGGCAAAAGACAGGAAGTTTCTCCGGTGATATTCCGCGCTCTCATTGGCTTCTCTTGCAGGAAATATATTTTGTCGTCTTCTGGTTGGTTAAAAATCGGATATGGAATTTATGGATCAACGTAGTGCAAACAAAGCTTTTCAATTTATTTCTCATTACTAACAAACAATTCAAAGTGGAGTTCCATCGTCACTGAACAATAAGTTTCTTTCAGGTTATTTTCAGATGGTAGTGGATGAGCGGAAATTCCTGCGTATAGGGCGCTTTTATTGGCTGATCGTTATGGGGGGCCGTTTGCCCCTTTCTTAATGGTTAAAATTGAGCGTCGAATCATATTTCTCAGCCAGAAAGATGCGTTTTAACACTCAATTCTTGGTGACAATTAAATATCGTTAAAAAACAGCCTCCGCACAGTGGAAGTCACAACCTGTATCTCATAACTCTTTCCATTCAGTTAGTCATTTCAGAGGCGGCTGGCTGGGTGGCGACAGCGAGCTCGTGGCGTTAAAACACAAAGCGGAGAAGAAGAGCGAGTCTGCTGCAGGTGTTTATTGGAAGTAGCCATGCACGGAAATTTGCGGAAAAAATATCGATTAGACTTCTATTAATAAAATACCGACAAGGAAGACAGCCTTCAAAGGCGGAATTTGTTGTTTGGCTTCAGGGTGAGCGGATCCGTTTTGTGTCACGTGAACGAAGCGACGTAAGGACACGTTCCTAACAAACTAGCGTAACAAGTCACCATAAGCTAGCCTCGACTGCGAGTTCGAAAGTACAATCACAGAGAGTAAAAATAGGATGTCAGCTTGTACGTGCCAACATATAAGATCATGTTTTGTTATCACTACGCCGAAATTGTGTTTGTTTTGCTTATGTATCTTATTACATATTATGGCCTGATTTGTAGCTACACTATAGTCTCCAGATAAATTAAACAGCTAAATAATTCTTAAATTGGCTGACTATTCTATAAATGTGTCTGTAGTCTCACTTTCTGTTTAGAAAAAAATGATTTGAATTGTGCAAAATTGTCAAAACACATTTTAAAAATGCATTAACAGTCGCCTGTGTTTGCTCTATGCAAAGCTGCCTCTGTTGCTATGGGAACGACGATGAGCGAGCCGTGCATCTACGACAAGCTGTCGGAGAGCATCGATATCCTGCGCCAATCGGGCTACCGCTATGGCATGTCCGAGCGGGAGATCGAGCGCTTCATCAAGCGAATGCTGGAGACCAACGAACCTCGACGCGAGCCCCCGCAGTTCCCCCTCCTCAGGGCCACCGTCAAGGTGGGGAGGAGTGCGGACACCGCCTTTTTTTTCTCTTTTTTTTTTTTTTGTGTGTTTTGTTAATTCACTAAAATTTTCACAAGATTTGGTCAAGTCTCTATTGTGTCGTTGCTAAGGTGTGTTGTGTGTGTTTTTGTGCAGTTGCTTGTTGCACTGGGCTTTCTGCTTCTGGCAGCGCTGGCGTTCACTTACCCCCAGAGTGAGCCGGACTCGGGCACTACCCGCCCAGGATCTTGCAACTGGTCGTCGCCACTCAGCCATGTGCGACTGCTTGCGCTGCCCATTGCCAAGAAGTACAATCTGCAAGGTAAACAAACACACACACACACACACACACACACTCATAATAACTGTGACAGCTGACCAACCTTCTGATTCATTTGGCCATTGATTGAGTTGTGCTGCAATACTTTTGGACACATGCGCAGGCTTCCATGAGTGGTGGAGTTCAGGCTCGCTTAGACAGAATCTGGTCAACTGCTCGGGTTGCGCCGAGATCTCCTCAGTTGTAGAGGTACCGGAGAGCCTCCGCGGTACTGTCACGCTCCGTCGTGGACCCCAGCTTGTCCTGTTAAAGGTAAAAAATGTTTTTTTATTGAGGTAGAATGGTTGGGTTTATTGTACTGGTGTGATGGTTCGGTGTGTCCCAAAACCGATTTTACACACTGGTTTAAAAAATTGCACAATTCTGACCCATTCCTACCCGGCCGGGAATTGCTTTTGTAATCATTGCCATCTCGCAGGGTGGCGAGTCGCTCAGCATCGAGCGGCGACAGCTGGAGGAGCTCTACCTGGCTCACTCGGCTTCCATGTCCGTCTTGCTCGAAGATGACTACGATGACAGCGGCGATCACAACCCCAACACCGGCCTCCCGCAAGGGCCCGCCAATTTCACCCTGCTATGGTAGAAGACACACATATACAGTCACACTCCATCAAGCATATGGCAGCTAACCAGTTGACAGCATTTTTTTAATTTGTAATTATGTCTTTCCCATAAATTACTTTCTTCTGGCTTGTGATTGGTGAAAGTGACCTTACATTGTGGGCATCACAGCGCCACCTGTTGCTTTATTTTAGCAGCCTGCCAATTCATTTTCATGATACAAATTTTTGTGTGGATTCTGGGGGTGGGTTTGGCGGTTGTGTTAGCAGGAGGTTCAGCTCAGCGACCAGGGAGAAAGTGTTACGGTGGCTGTTTCCCAAGGCAGAACTCTGCCCCCTGCTGGACAGTGCCGGCACTGTCTTGCAACGCTGCCTGGTCACACACAACACCGACACCCACAAGCAGGTCAGTCCCAAATACAATTGCATAACCAATTGAAAGCTTTTTTTGGTGGTATATTTATCGTGTGTGTGTGTTTGTCAGGCTGTGGGGGTGTTGGGCTGGCTGGTGGTGGGCGAAGGGCTTCCGACGGTGCGAGTTGTGCCCATTCCGCGATGCCAGAAGCACTGCAGTTCCTTCAACCTGTGGCTCAACCCTGGAGACATGGGTAACGCAAACATGGCAACTAACAGCAGCACAGTATCGTTTAGGATGATGGATGGGTGATACGGTACATCATTTTTTTGATCACTTAATTTGAATTTAGGGGGGGTTGCGCTTTCCATAGTTGAAAGGACGTTTACATGATTGAACGTCTGGACTTGTGGAAAGAAGTGACGTGGCAAACATGTCGGTCGAAAGCCGAGCGCTTCACTCTTTTGTGTTCTTTTGCGGTGTGCAGTGTATGCCGACCCTCGCTACTGGCAGATGGCGCTCTTTCCGGGACAAGGACAGAACATCGTGTGCGACGGCTCTGCCTTTTAGCACTTGGGATGGCGCCGCCCGTCTTCCTGCTGTGGTCCCATCTTGAGGAGATGGGTCAAAGAACTGCAAACGTGGCGAGACAGAGCACGACACGACAAGCCCTGCGTGCCAAAAACAACAAAAGAACGTGACGCTAAGCTCAACAATCAAGTGTTGTGAAAAGGTCCTGGAAGGACTCACCTTCATCTTTTGTGTCACCTCCCAGGACCTGCTTACAATTTTTTAATTTTGCACAAAATATGAAAAGCTGCTTCTCTTGTTTCTTATTTATTGCCACTATTGGATGTATGCGACATACACAGACAGTATGCCGTTTCATACCTGCTGAAATGTTGCTGTACTCTGCAACGACTCGGGACCAAAAACGTGGATGCAAGATGAATTAAAAATATGAATATACTTATAAAAAAATGTTTGTGCTTTAATTGCTGACAGGAAATGCCGATGTTTCAACAATGGAACACGTTTGAATTTATTTTACATCTATTACTTGAAAAGCAAATTGATGGAATGAATAGTTTGGGTTTTTTTAATAATTAAGTTGTCTACATCATGTATTTATTTACAGTGGGCCGAATAGAGAAAATCTGCAAATAACTGGCCCCCATCATTGCCAATTCACCCCCCCAAAAAAAATGCAGTGGGGGAACACAGCAAATATGCAAATACTGTAACAGGTTAATCCACAAGTCCGCTGTGTTAATGTTCTTCATTTGATTTACGGATGAAAAACGTAACCAAGATTGTTTGTGAAGGAAATGTCAGTTAGTTTACTTTTCTTATTAAAACATTCTCAAACCAACACTCGTAACATCAGCAAATGACATGAAACCTCAGCTCAGTGAGCGCCTAACCAGTAACAGATTCTTTGCGCTTTTTTTTTTTCCTGTGACAAAAGAGGATGTAAAATTAACCAAAGAGCGACAAAATAATGTCCCAAGTGGCTTCAAAAGGTGAGTAGTTCTACTTTATTCCCCCCATACAGCATACACAGCCTCTTTCCATTTCCTCCAATGCACCACGTGTGTGAAGTGAAGGCGTCACTGACTTTGCCATTCTTGTGAGGACGGCTCGCCGCAACAAGTGCTCTCAAACGTTTTTTGTCAAGAGTGGCTAAATAAGAAAGGGAACAGAAAGTGAAAGGTGCTTGTAAAAAGTCGTATTGCTGTTCATTTTTGGTACTTGTCGGGGTCACGTGGCTCCCGGCAATAGCGGCGACGACTCGGAGGTTTCGGGTTTGTCGGGGATATTGGCGGCGGCGAAGCTCCCCGGCGGCCAGTCGTACAAGTGGTCGCACTGCACCACCACTTCGGCTCGGAGCTTAATTTTCTTCAAGGGATACGCGTACATGTCAGCATAATAGTGGCAGTGAGAAAATGCCTGGGAAAGAAAAAAAAAAAGGGAAGAGGGGGGCTAGGACGAGTACCTGGAAGTCTCGTATGTACGTCAGGAAGAAGCTGATGAAGGACAATGCCAGGGACCATTCGCACGTCGTGCTGATGATGTGAGCCGTGTAGCCCTGGACAAAAAAAAAAAAAAAAAAATTTAAGTCTTGTAAAAGTCGTTGCCATGCCGACTACACTTTGCTCTTGATCCAATCAAGAGGAATACTGATCAACATAACGAATATTACTGAGAAATAAGTCAAGATAAGAAGCGTGTTTGACTCACCAGCCTAGCTTGGAAAAGGGCATCCAAGATTATAAAATAATAATTGTTGAATGGTACATTTAAATAATCACAATGTAGTTAATTATAGATGATGTTAAAAAGAAAAGGTTATGTTTAAAATATTTTTAATACATGTTTAAAAAAACTTTACATTTCATACCCCATTAGTCAGAAATTAATATGCACGATTAAAATCTTTTTACCAAAAATACAAAAATGAAATAATGTTACGCTTTTACTTTACTAATTGGCAAATCAGCTGTCATTCATTTTGGATAACATTTTAAAGTGAGTAAGATGAATCTTTTCATTTTCCAATGATTAAATTTGCCAAGTCATTGTAAACACTACCATTTTATAAATGGTCCTAAAGTATTTTATCATAAAAATGGGACTTTCTCCCCACATATTCTTTTATGCTTTACATCATTGACGAATGAGTTGGCCCTCGAGCACAAAAGGCCTGATTGAAAGCCAAAGGATGTGCCTCTTTGTTTTTTGTTTTTTTTGATGGCTATCAGAGCAACTTGGAAGTCACCCAGAGTGGATCAACAGAACAAACACCACCCACCGTCTCTCCGGGCGACCAGTGCAACTTGCGGGCGATGTCCACTCCGGGCAGGCTGCTGTACATGACGACGGACGACACAAACACTGAGAGGCAGAGCTCAAGGAACGCAGCGACAGGAAAGAGGCCCAACAATCGATCTGACTCCCCAACGGCTACAAGCCAGCATCAGTACAAAATGTTGCGCAATCAGCAGCTCCTGACGCACCGTGCTCTGGCACTCCTTTTTTTTGGGAGGAAACTCCGAACACTGTATGATGTTGTGGCGCCGTCGTTGCCGTTTGAAGGATACTGGTGACGATGCTTGCGAAGGTCCACAGCGCCACAGCGAGGCGGACGTGGAAGATCCTCGTGCTGTGGACGCGGGGCTGCATGCGGTGCGACAGCAGCGTCTGCGCCAGGATGTACAGAGCGCCCACGCCCAACGTCAGCACGGCGCCCAGCAGGTGAACCGAGAACAGCGTGGTCTTCTGCAATGGCGGAGACCGACAGGACGGACTTCAGCAAACATCGTGCCTACAAATTCTACATTTGCAGCCATTTCATTGGGAAGAGAGGAGTCGTCTTTTGAGCGCGCTCAAGGGACCACTCGATTACATGACTGTATTTGATCATGATTCTGGTTTTCCCTACTTGAGAATTTATTTTCTCAAGACTTTTACTCCTTTCCTTTGGAAACAGACATACAGGAGCACAATGAACTTGTGATGATGCTCACCTGAAAGTTAGCCACCACGCACATGCCCAAGGAGCTGAAGAGGCCCAGCAGCAGCCCATAGCGGTTTAGTCTGTAGACGCATCTGTCATCGCTGCTCATAAGCGCCTCCACTTGTTTGTAGCGCACGTACACGGTGGCCATGCCTACACACACACACACACACACACACACAAACGCACGCACGATAGAATGGTGCCATTAACATGAATGGAAATAGCCTGTTGTGTTGCGTGTTTGTTTTTGCGATACCTAAAAAGGCAGAGATGTCCAGCATGATGCCAAACACGCACCTCTCTGGTGCCATCGCTCCCGTGTCGCTGAAAACAACAACAAAGAATGTGATTTTGAAAAAGAGTCGTACAGACAACAATTACTGGTCCCACAATGCGGACACAGTTCATAATATGGTACCTCCACTTACAAGTAGAAACTTAACAACGGTTTGCCAGAAAGCAAAATTTTTTTTAGAGGTTTTTTTTTTTTTTGCACTACCAAGTGACGTTTACTGTCAAACTAAACATAAAACAAAGAGAATCACACATTCAGCCAATCCACATGTCTGCCTTATAGTCCGAAAGCGGAGCCATGAACTAAATTAGTTGTCGTCAACGAGCCGTCACTTGCCGCAACGTAGACGGCGACGGGTTGAAACGTAATTGTTGACGGGTTTGGCGGCTGTTAGTGGCCGTGATGGCCAGACCAGCCCGGAAATACACCAGCCGTTCAAGAAAATTAACATGTTTTCCTGAAATTCCCGACAGCCACCCCGAACCCTGGGGGTACCTTATGTAGGGCACCAGAGGGTCTACGTGTCTTAGGACCACCGCCGTGACGTAGGGGAAGACGAACGCTGACGCCGTCCACACCACCAGAAGGGTGGGCAGGAAGCTGAGGCCCTGCTGGAACCACCACATGACTTCTTCTTCCACTCTTGACTGTGTCCTACCACAAAATGAACACAGGATGATTTTATAATGATCACCAATCATCCTGAAACCGATTTAACTGCTGCTGCCCACTGATGAGTGAATAAATGATCACTTGGATTACTCACTCATTTAACAAACCTCGAATGCTATGAAGCAAAAAAGTAGGAGTCTTAAAAGATTACCGGTAAAATTTTTCAATTGATAGTGTGACATCTTGTAACATTCAAATTAATTTTATATTCATTTATTTACTTACTCTAACTCTTTCAGGGACAACGGTGACTACAGTGGACAGATTATCACGTTATCAGGTTACAGGGTGCATGAAAGGGTTAAATAATGAAATGAATAAACAGGTTTCCAATTAAGCGTACAACCTTTTGATTTATTATTGAAAGCTGTAATACTGTTTCATTGCTGTGGTATTGTTTGGAGTGGGTTGTTGAACTGGAAAAAAAATTTTTTGAATATTGTTCAATTACGACTTCTCTGACAGTAGTAATGAGAGATATGCAGTAGTATATCATTTTTTTATGGCTGTCAAGGAAGTATGCAACTGATAAAACCGGTGACGTACAGTTTGGGATCGGACTAATTACTGGCCAGCGTGTGTCCTAACTTAAGTCATAAGACTTTCCTGCCAAATTAAAGCGGCTACCATATCGTTAGATTCTAGTAGAGACAAATGCAAAAGTTTGCTGGTTTGTAAACAAACTACTGAGGGGGAAGTCGAAACGAAAGTGAAACAGACAACCGATTAAAGAAATAATCCCTTTTGCGCGCCACACGCAACGAACCAAACTCCAAAGACAAATGCGACACTTTAATACACTGAAACTAAATTACTTTTACTGGGAAAATGATGATATCGGTTCTGAAGCGGGCGGAAAAGCCCACGCGATTCTTGGAACATTTGTTAACGACCATTCCGCTAATAAGTCCCTTCTGCCTTTCCTCTTACGCGGACATCTTGTTGTCCAGCTCAATGTCCGAACGATGCTTTTATCGGTTGGGATTTGTTCTCATCCACCCGCGCGCTCATAAATGTGGTCCTACGGCAAACTAATAAATGACACTCACGTTACTCAAGGCAGTAGAATCCCCCACAGCAAACGGCGTAGCTCATTTCAAACGCGGACTTTGACGATATTTCATTGAACGCCGTTAATCGTCAATTTGGACTTGATGTTGTTTTTTTTTTTCGGCAGGTGAAAAGTAAACGACACGAGCACCGGAAAGGCAGCTGTCAATCACACGAACTAATTTCGTGACGTTTACGCATGCGCAAAAATATCAAAACTCAAGCCGTACTACGCATGCGCTCATCGGACACATAGCAACCGTACGCCTTTGGGAACAAATTACATATTTTTTGAAGAACTTTGAATTTATTTACATGCAGTACTTTAAGGGATATGAATAAGTGTCATATAATAAGAGGTATATATAAAGAGAGACAAATATAAAGGTCATATTAACGATCAATAACTGTCTTTCAAAACAAAGATTAACAAAGGAGGATCGAGGCGAAAAATAAAAAACAAATAAAGGTGAAAAACGGATATGGAAAACGGATCTTCTGTACCATGCTAGGGCTATGATGGTTAATTGAAAAACATTTAAATCAGTTCACGCTTCAAGCCTTTTGTTTATCGGAGTGCTTTATTGAAAGAATGAATTCTCTATGTAAAGCAGTCCTAAATTAATGGCTTTTCCCCCCAAGCAAATTACAACAATAAATGTGATTTTGACAAAACCAATAAAACATTAAGTACGTTTTTTCATATTAATTTCAAAGACACCAAACAATACATTATTCCAAGCAAACGTAACATTCCTTTCCAAATGTTAATGTCAATACAATCACACAGGTGTTGCCAAAACAAATGAACAGATACCAAATTAAGCGAACGGCCACGTCAAGGTCTTTATCTTTTTTAAGAAGCAACAGTACATAGTATGCAATACGTACATCTTTGTATCCGGAATATAAATAAAGAACATTCAAAAGAATGACGAACTTACTGAAAGTCCGAGCATGTGATTAGATCCTGTCGAGGTGGCGGCTTCCTCACCTATCCCCCAAAACATGAATGTAGGTTCACTCAGACTCGAATTTGTCCCAAGGTGTGAAACCAATTCTGAATGGTTGTTTGCATAGCAGGCAAATGGCTATTGACCAATCCTGTGTGGAACCTGCTTTTTGATTCAAGTCAGCTGGGATCAACTCCAGCTCACCCCAATGACAAATAGGACAAAATGGGTGAGTCGATCAAATCAAATCCGCAAGGTAAAGCCTGCAGTTTTCCCTTCTGACCAATCAGGTGCAATAAGAGAGATATTTGCTGTATTATCCTTCGAAAACGACTTTATTGACATATTGAAAAGACATAATTCACAATTTCCCATCGGAAAAAACTCCAGCTCACTCCCGGTAACGCGCTGGCACTTTGAAATGTCGCAGAAATGGTCAAGAGACAGCAGAGTTGGGGAAGGCGATTACACTTCAGCTTGTACTGACTGATCAGGCACTTAAAAGATATGATGCAGAAAAACAGCATTTCAATAGGAAAAAACACACTTCAGGAAAAGTCTATTTCTTGTGAGTGCTCAGCTTCATGTGATTTTTTTATAAAACACACATGACAAATGTGTACTGTAGAGTATTACGGCCCACACTGAAAAGAACAATAATACTACAATGATAATTGTCGAAATGTAAACAAGAATAAGGTCAGACTGTTTTGGACACATGCATTTTTTTTCAAAGAAAATAACATTTAAGATGAGTATTTTTACATGTTCTTTTCTGGAAGTCAGTTTTTCAGGATTTTTTTTTTATGGGGGGGGGTTCTTTTTTCCGAGAAAATGCAAGTATTAAAAACGTACATACTGTACTTTAAGATTTTTTCCTGTGGGAAAAAGACTATTGTAATGCCAGGGGATTTCTTTTCAGGGAAAATATGATTTTTTTTTTTTGGGAGTGGGTTAAAAAAAAAAAAAAAAAAAAGTATTTTTGAGGAAAAAAAGAAAATTTCAAATTCAATTTGAAAATGTTCCAAGACCTCAGTGAGCGTTTATGACATGGGAAAAGATCTAACTTCTTGCAAGATTACATTTTTTCATACTTGAAAATTTGCAGAATTCTAATACATTTTCCCTTGAAAAAAAAATACAACTTAATTGCCCACAAAAGTATACATTTTTTCCTTGGCAAAATACAATTTATTTGACAAAATCAGATTTTTCTTCCATGTTTTTCATGCCAGGAAATATGAGTGCATTACAGAAAAAAAAAAATCTTGAAAACATGACTTCTTTCTCCCCTTTATTCTCTTGCAAGTTAATGCCGATTGCCGTTTTCATTTTCGTCCTCATCAGTGCGGCCCCAATACTCACTGGGAGTAGTTACGCGAGGCTTCTCCTCAGCATGAAATTGAGAATGCCTGTTGAAACTGACAAAACCGACAAACCATGAGCAAAATATTTGATTGTGTGCGCAATGTCAAGCACAGTCCGGATTTCGCACACACAAACTTGATCAACAGCCACCATGGTTGCGGCGTGGATTCCAGTCTGTGCAAGATTTTTTTGTTTTTTTTGCTTTGTTTTCCCCCAGGTACATTGGACACATCAAAACCACACCACGTGGACCCTTTGTGAAAGTCTGAATGGGTGATCCTCACTCAGCCTTGTCCTTCCTCTTGGTGGTGAAGGGCACCTTGTTGGCCACTGTGGAGCCCACCGAGGACACGCCGCCCGCCACGGCCGACACGCCGCCCTTCACCAGGCCCACGCCGGCGGCGGGCACGGCGCTGACGGCGGACTTAGTGATCTCCAGGCTTTTGCCGCCCACCCAGGCCACGCCACCGACGGCCGCGCCCACCACACCCTTGGTGACGTTGAAGAGGCCGCCCGTCACTCGCCACACCATGCCGGGCTGCGCCGCCGTGTGATCCTTGGACGAGTCTGCCGGGACACACAAAGCGAAAATAGGAAGGAAGGTTTAATGGGTGGAGGGAGGGGGAATAAAAACAAAAAAAACACTCCTAACAGTCACTTGTGTTTTGTTTGTTTGCTCTGTTGGATTATATAAAAACTAGGCTGGGGGCTAAAGATTGTCAGTTAGCGATTAGGCTAAGCACCCACAATGTTTCCTTGAGAGAGGCACAACTAGCACTGTACACTATCATTTTCAGATTCAAACGTAATTACATGCTAACTGCTAATGTGAAATGCAGAACTGCAAAAGAGCAGAGTAAGGGCTTAGATGTACCGTACACCTTTCACAAAAGTCTGGCTGGAATCGCATTAGGGCAGAGAACAAACAAATTTGCATAATAATGAACAGGTGTTGAAGGAGAAAATAGAAGAACAGCTACACAGTATGTTTACGCTCATAAAAATGGAAATTAATGCCAATTAATCAAATAATCGTTGCTTCCAATCCTAAATTGCGTCATTCGTCTTTGCACCAATTTATTTGATGGCATTTTGAGTTACCTTTTATCGGTATGATTCTCAACATGTCACACTTTAGGGAGCACTGCGACCCTGAGTGCCGCAAATAGAGCGACAAAAAAACAAAACAAATTATACACACACGTGCGCGCGCACACACAGAAAATAGCAGGGGGCAACATGCATACACATATTGCGCCATGTTCCCGAAGGGCATGCCAGCATTTGGACGCCTTCGAGGCCCGGGAGGAGGGCCGCGCATAGTGTGTGTGTGTGTGTGTGTGTGTGTGTGTGTGTGTGTGTGTGTGTGTGTGTGTGTGTTGGCGGATCGAGGGAAAGGGTCATCTTCGGAAGCTTACCCTCTGCGGGCTCACTGCAGGTGGGCTCGTTTTGATTGGCGGCCAGGGTGGTGCCAGGCTGGGGCTCCACATTGACATTATTCACATTCTGCAGGAAAATTGGAGTTCAATTTCCAAAAGCAAAAGATGGCCATTTTGGTGGCTGGAACATGAAATCTTCATTTCACACGTTATGAAACACTTGTGACATTTATACACAATTGGGTCACGGTCTTCTGACATTAGTGGACTCAGCCAGCAGCACCTCAACAGCACCTCTAGGTGCCAGTCAATTCATGCACTTCATTTCGACTCAATTGCGTCAAGGCTTGATTAACAAAACACCAAGTGAACATTTATCAACGGACTACAAATCAACAAAAGATCAATTTTTATGCCAGTCTGTTGTCTGCAATTAAAAAAATGTACCTTTAAAAATCGTGCCTTATCCACAATGTTCTAAAGATTTGCAGGTGGTTCAAAAATTTGCCGTTACAGTATTTTATAAAACGCAGTACATATTTCTGTGCTTTATACCTATTTATACGCTCTCTATTTGATAGATAGATAGATGGATTTACATGGACATATAAAGGCTTATCTGTCAATAGGTCTCCATCCTACTTAACAACATTTTGCAGGCGCTTATACGAGTGGTAGAGCGACAGTGAGAGAGAGAGTACAATTGCTTGGATAACATACAAAAGGATTGCACGTTAAAATGTCAAAGTTTGAGAGGAGAATGAAATAAATATTCACCGTCTAGCTACTCTAAATAACGTCAAGATTTAAGGGCTGCCCAATGACATGGTAGAAAGGAAATCCCTTTGAAGGCCTTGGAAGAAAGTGTAAAAAGTGCCTTCATACACTATCGACATGATGAAGACAGTTCCTAGAAACCTATTCGAAACAATTGCAACAAGTTTAAAAACGAAAATGTGGGGGGGGGGGGACTATGAAAATCTGCATTTGGCACTCTAAAGTGTAAAAGTACCTTAGTGCGACATAAATATGACGAATATGCACGTTTTTACCTTGACCATTGTGCCCGTGTCACACCTGGCGTAGGAGAAACTTGACACTGTTCGTCTTTCAGCCTCCGACGACTAAGAGCCTTCGGGACGAATGACGAGCTCCAAGCGGGAAGAGGCTCACGGCGGCCGGCCTTCTTTGCACAGTTGCTCGGGCCCCGCCAGAGCTCGTCAACGTGGCGGCGTGTGCGTGTCTTGTCTCCCCGCAAGTCCGCTTCGCTTCGCGCACAACGCCACGCACGCACCAACGTTCCTCGGTTGCTGCTGTTTCTTCTTCGTTGCTCGCGTCTTGTCCTCTTCTTCTACACTTCTGCCGACGTGGCGCCGCGCAAATCAATGCGCGCGCTCGCGCACGCGTGCACGCACGCAGCCACACAGACAGTACTTCCGGCTAAATGCTTCATATTAAGAGACTAAATTATTTTCTTCATAATAATCTCGAATGTGAGGCTCGTTCCTGAAAGTCAAAAACCGCACTTCTATTTTTCGAAAATGAAGTCAAGCAAATTTTGAAACTGTGTGTGCTGACTTCATTCTAACTAGCCATAAAACGAGCATATTTCAGGCCCAAATGTCTCCAGAGCAGTGTAACTGTACGTATATCTGAAATTATATGATTCAGAAATCGTATTTAAGAATGTTTTTTTTGTTTTTTTTAAAAACATTTTTTTCCTTTATTGTGAAGACGGGAAATGGCTCGGGGGGCGTTGCAACTTAATCGACGGAAGGATGCAACTCCGGATCCCGAAGAACACCAGCGCTGACCTAGAGTGTGTGAGTGTGTGCGTGTGCGCGCGTGTCACCTGAATAGAGGCAGCTAAGCCATAAAAGTCACAGTGTTTTCAAGTGTGTTAAAGGTCAAGCGCAGCATGATGATGTTGGAAGCGACTTTGATTGACACAGAACCAGAATAAACTGACAAATTACATACACTTTACATACATAGACACGCACCTATGCACACACTTTTATATTATATATACTGTAATTCTCTCGAGGTAGTATTAATTTTATGTATGAAATGTATCGTAATGTAATGTAATGTAATCGTGATTTAGGTTTGAGCTTCTCGCCATAGCTTTAAAATGTTCAAATGAAAATGAACAATTGGTGTGCAGAAGGCCGCAGGTCGTTTGGAAGTTTACCAAAAGTAAAGCAAATGCAACATGCTGTGCAGCAAGCGTGTAGCGTTTGTGATTATGCTGTTCTTACGTGTGTTGGGAGTTGGGTCTTTACTGTAAATCTAAAGCAAGCAAATAAATAAACACATTGTATATTAAAATACAAGACATGTTTAGTTTTTTTTTTTTTGAAACATTACTTGCGTTAACGCTTAAATCACTGTAAAATCCTATTGACATGCTAATGGTAAATTAGCATTAACTTTGGGACCGTCTTTCAAATCACGAATTATTTACATACACCCGCTGTATAAACACAAACACACAGTTAACATATTTCTCAAAACCACAAATTCTCCCCAGTCTGTGAAAAATTAGTTCAACAGAATTCAATTCCAACTTTCTTCTTGGCTCCAAGTGTGTACGGCACACCATGCACACACAGCACCACGTTGCCCCCAAGAGGCCAACGTGCACACAGCAGGTTTCCTCCCACATTCCAAAAACATGCATGGCAGGACTCGAAATTGCCCCGAGGTGTGAGCGTGAGAGCGAATGGTTGTTTGTCTCTGTGTGCCCTGCGATTGGCTGGCAACCAGTTCAGGGTGTACCCCGCCTACTGCCCACAGACAGCTGGGATAGGCTCCAGCACCTAGTGGAAGATGGATGGATGGGAGTAGGAAGAAGGAAACAAGATGTAGGTGGAAATGGGGAACAAGGATGAGAAGATGGAAGATAACTAGAGGGAGAAAGAATGAAATGAATGAAAATGAGAGAAGCTGAAGAGCACACGAGCGAAAGGGAGATCTGGAGGAAAGAGAATTGTAAGATGGACGGAACAAGAAGAGGAGACTAACAAAGGGATGGCAAGATAAAAGAACACAATGGGAGAAAAAAGGAGACTGGGAGGGAAAAAGGCAGCACGGAGAGGATGGGGAGCGCAAGAGGACCGAAAGAGGTTGAGAATGAGGACAAGATGGAGGAAAACAAAGAAGTCAGAAGGAGAAAAGCTCTTCTGAAGCCCATTATGTGTTTCAAAGTGTTTTATTATTATTATTATTTTGCTCCAGTATAAATTGTGTGACAGCAGAGCTCATTGGTCAAAATCTACAAAAATAAATAATTTACATACAAAATGGCAGACAAAGAGCCTTTGTATTTGCAAAGTTTTGTGCCCCCACCAAACATTTACACACGCGCACATACACACATAACCATTTTAAAAACTCTTCCGAGGTCCATACATCACTTTGTTTTCTTTTTAAAAAAATGATTGATACTTTATTTGGGGTCTTCTTTTTTTCTGTGATTCATTCATCCATCCATACTGAAGGCACCCCCTCCCCCCTAATCATCCATAGCAGTTCATCTTGGTCACGCACGCACGCACGCACGGCAACAATCTCCAGCCAAGAAGCAGAATGGGCACTCACAGGAAGTAACATCACAGTAACCACCTTTCACAACACCTGGAAAAGTCAGCACATCACCGTCCCAGTCTCACTTTTGTTTTGACACCTTTATGACTTTGTATCGGTGCCGTAAAACGGGCGGCGCGTCGCCTGCAAGTAAAGGGATATCTGAGGGTGTGAACCTTTAACGCCGTGCTGTCCTGTTACTTGCCCACTTGTTGTGCAAGCGTAGCATTCAACATGCTCATTTTCCACATTCGGAGGTGCTATCAGTGCCAACATCACATCTGTTGAAAACGGAGTGCCAAAACGTAGCTGGATACCAAGTGCGCACCAGTTGTCCTGAAAGAATTCACTTCATTTGGTTTCATGGACATTAGGCACACATGATTAAAATGTGGTCGTTAGACATTATATACACAATATGTTACGTTTTAATCAAGTGCAACCGATGCTCATTTTCAAGTGAATAAAAAGACTCCCCCCCCCCCCCCCCCAATCAGTGTGTTTTCGAGTGGGCGCGTTGAATCTTACACTGCAAAAACAAAAAGTGGATTTGATCATGTAAACGCGCAACCCATAAACATGTTTGCATGAAGTCAATTCAAAGGACTTTTTTTGGGATCCAGCTCCTCTGCCGTGAAACAAACCCGTAACAAACGGATTTTTTTTTTCTTCTTCGCGAAGGCTTCAAAAAAAATAATCTTTTTAATGAAGCGGGCTTGTGACGACAATTTCATTTCATTTGCGAAAGCTCGAATATAAAATCTGTGTAAACCTCAGGAGCGCAACGTTCTGGCTCTGACGCGCACCTCGTGTGTAAAAAGTGGCTCGTTACTACATCATTATTTTGTTAGAGAATCTCTGAGAACCACAATATTTTCTAACGCCGCAACTTTGAAGGATCTCTGTGAAAGGGGCTCACATACGCTCACACACACACACACACACACACACATACACACAGTCACATTAGTCCAAGTAAAAATGTGTTGCAGGTCCTCAGTGGTTTGGCAAAGGTCCCGGCCATACATTCAGAAAATGACATCATCATGACCAGCCTTCTAAGGCTCTCTTGGCACTATCCAGGTAAGCAGCGTTGCCATGGAGACACCTCATCAGGCCTCCATTCAGGGAGACAAAGTTGCCTCTCTCACCCACCTCCCCACCACCACCACCACCAAAGTCAATCAAACAGGAAGTTAAGGCAGGGGAGAGCAGGAAACGGGTTCCCGGCGAAGCGCAACAAAGGCGGCGCCGGTTCAGACGGGCCTGAAGAGCAGCGTGCGGTCGTCTCGGTCGACGGCAGCGTCCAGCGTCCTGGTGTAACACGACACGATCTTGTGGTCCAGGCTCAACTGCAGGGGGATGCTGTCCAGCGGCTTGGGGTCCAGGTCCAGGATGGACACCGAGTAGGAGAAGGTGGGCGGCCGGGATGACAGGAAGTCTCGCAGGCGACGCTGAGGGCACAACCTGCACACAAGTCACAAGGAAAGTTGAACATTAAGGAGGAGGCGTGATTGAAAAAGGATTTGTGAGTAGGTAAGCAGAGTGACAGTGTTTCAGTAGCTGATGAGAGTTTCAGTACGGCAAAAGGATTTTAGTGGCGTGTACAAAAGCATTTCAGTAGTGAGTGTGAGTGGAGAAGAAAAAAATGTGTGAGAGCATTTTAGCAGTGTGGCGTGTATGAATGCATTTCAGTAATTTACAAGTGTTTCAGTAGTGTTGGAGATGGTTTCAGTAGTGTATGTGAGTGAAAAAAAAGTGAGTGATATGTATGAGAGCATTTCAGTAGTTGAGAAGTGTTTTGGTAGTGCATGAGTGAAAAAAAAATAAGCTCAGTTGTGAGCATTTCATATGAGAGATGTTTTTGTTTCAGAGATTTCCAGTTGAGAGTCGTGTGTGAATGTGTGAGAGTATTTCAGCCGTGTGTATGACACACGTGAAAAAAAAATTGTAGTGTGAGTATTTCATACCGAGAAGAGATTTTGAGTTTTAGTGATTTTAGAGTTCCAGTAGGATGTGTGTGTGTGTATAAATATGACAGTGTTTCAGTAGTGCCAATAAAAGCGTTTCAGTAGTGCTACAAGAGTGTTTTAGTAGTACATGTAGGCAAAATTAATGTGTGAGATTTAGGAGTGAGTGAAACAGGACAGCGCTGTGTATGATAACATTTCGACAGTTTGTAGGTCATTTTCAGTAGAATGCTCTAAATGTGACTACTCACATGTCCTGGTCTTCGTCGTGTTCGTCATCGGCGCTGGGCACCAGGGCAACCATGATGGAGCAGTCCTTGGCCGTCATGGCAACGCGGTACTGATGCACCTGAACGCAACACAGCACGCTCACTAACAGGAAGTGGGCAAGGGCAAGCCAAGGCATCGCCACGGCAACAGTCCGTCTCACCTTGGACACGGCGAAGTCCAGCGAGCCGTCGTCCTCCGCGGGACACTTCTGCAGATGATCCAGGAACGCTTCGTTGTACGGGCCGTCCACCTGCAGGGCATTTCTGGTTGTGGGGGCGTCAGGAAGTGATGTCACATGAGAAGGACACAGGAAGTGATGTCAAACGGTGCGACCATATGGCAAGTTGGTTGCCCCCCCGCCCCAATCACACAGAACTTAATGCGCTCACACTCACTTCTTAAACCCTTTCATGCAAACTTCTGAAAGTGTCACACACAATATTGACATTCTCTACTCACACGCTAATGACACACACAATATTGACTTTTTCCACTCACATACACTATCAAAATGTTCTTAAAACAAACTACTTAAGTGCTCATGTGCACTGTTTTTTTCTCTCATATACACTCCCAAACATACTCACACACTGGAAGGTTCTCATTCAATACTGACATTTTTCACTGACAAACTATTGAAACACACACACGAGTGACAATTCTCCTCAAATGCACAACTAAACCATTCACACAAAGTACTACAACACTCATGCGCATTAATGATATATATTTTTTCGGTTCAGGTACGCTACTATAAGTTATGCTATCACACAGATACACTAACAGTTTTCTTTTTTTCGCGCACATAAACTACTAAATGACTCTCTTGGGCTATTTAAACGCAGAGTGAAAAACGTTGTGGGGTAAAGACAGGAAGTGTTGTCATTTGTGAGGCGTCGAGAGGACGTGATGTCAGCCATGCCGACGTTACCTCTCCTTGGGGAAGTCACGCAGGTGTTGCTCCACTCGCCGATAGAGCGGATAAAGGCCTTCGATGTTCAAGTTGTCCAACATTTGCGTGTTCAGGATGCGGGAGAGGACACTGTCATTGGGCAAACCCTGAGAGCCTGCGCAGACAACATCAAGACGATATTGTTAACAACCTTTAGTCGGGCGTCGTCAACGCGACTCATGAGAAAGCACCACAACACTATTAGTTAGTGACATGTGGAGGAACATCGTTTGCATGTTTGTTTTTTTTAAAGGTCAACTGACTGTTCAGTCGCTGGTGTGTCGCCAGCATTTAGACAATGCCGGCATGAGTTGACGAGACGTTACATCAGAAATTAGCCAGTGTCACCAGCCAGTAATCAGTGTTGTCAGTGTGCTGGAGATAGAAACGCGCCGCCACTGGCGTTTTGTCAATGTCATTATTATGATGCCGTTTATCCACTATATCAAGACATGTATCATAATCTTTGTCATGATGACCAGTATTTAGTCAGTCCCGTTTTCAACTTAATGACAGATGAAGAGATTCAACCTACAGTGTGTGGACATTGTCACATCATCAATATTTATTTGGTATGCTCCTCATGAGATGGAGATGCAACGTGTCCAGCGATTAGTCATTTGCATTGTCGCCGGAATAACGAGATGCTAGATGTCGTCAACATTAGCATCGCAACAAAAAAGACTGCACGCAATCACGCTATTAGTTAGTGTCGTGATGACAAATGAAGAGATGCGACATACATCCTCAGCGTTTAGTCAGTGTCATTCTCATTGTGACATATGAAGACAAGCTACATCACCAGCATTTAGCCACTGACATTTTTATCATGAAGGCAGATCAAGACTAGCTACACCGAGGTGACGAGAGACAAAAAGCGGAGTCTGGTCTGACCGTGTCGACTTCTCTCCTTATTGAAGAGGCTGGCCTCGCAGAAAGTCCGGCCCTCTTCCCGTCGTTCCGTCATGACCCCGCCACCTCCGCCGCCGTTCAGGAGGGCGTTGACCAGCACCTGCGTGCCGTAACTTCAGCTCTACATCTCCCCACCAATCATCTTTTTAAATTGAGCGTGGAGAGCGCTTACCTGGATGAAGTCGCTGAGGACAGCTTTGCCGCTCACGTGAGCGTGGATGCGGTTGTTAGCGTACAGGAAGTAAGGTCGGAGGTGGTAGAGCAGAGAGTTGAGATCCGACGAGTCTTCGCCGCCGCTGCCACCGTGGCCGCCCTCCTTGCTGCTGTATATACACTGACCCCCCTGAAGGGCCCCCCCCAAACACCATGACATCACATACGTTAGCATCCAGTCGAGGGCTTCTTTTTCCAGGTCCCCTTTTGAGTAAAAACGAATCAGTCAGGAATGGGACGACTTTTCTGGCAACTATTTATTTAAACTCATTCAATGGCATTGACAGTCTTTGATGACAAAAATCCATTCACGCAGGGGTTGGAGTTAATAATATAATAAACCAATTCAATCATAGCAATTTATTTCCATAGAACGACTTTAAAAATAAACACAATTAATAAGAATTAAGTAAGTAATTTGACTTAATTCATTTGACTGAACATTAAAAGTGCACCTTAAAGATTTTGAAGTTGTTCTGAGGTTCTTCAATGAGCTGCCGGACAGCAAAGTGCATCCTCGCTCGGCTCCTGTGGGAACAAGCCAAGGCGTCACGGGGCCCATGCAAACGCATTCGCTCGCTCACAGTTGGCAAGTCGACTCACCCTGAGAACAAGTCGAGGGGACAGTACAGACTGCGTCTCTTCCAGCGACCGCTGGACACCTGCCCGAGTTGACAAAGGCAAACGTTGGCGGCGCTGCGCTGCGTTTGGGTTGTGTCGTTTTGTTTTTGGGCTGTACCTTGTAGTGTTGGTGCATACAGAAGCGACACACTTTGCTCTTGATGTCTCTGCTGATGTGCTTGGCCGATGGCAGGAAGCCGCACTTGGGCTACAACGCACACAGGACCGACAAACATTTTGAGAATCCATTATTCTCTTGGTTATTCCATCAATGAATCGAATTCGATTTTATTTTGCACTAAAAACACCCCCCTCCCCCACACACAATTCCTATTGATTAACCGAATAGTGTTATTTATTTGGTATTGCTTAGTGATTTTAAAAAAAGTGCAATATCACACAAGAGGGATTCATGATGTACTCATCAACCCCTTTGAAACGGATTCAGTTATTGGTTCGCTCATTGTTTCCCAAAGTAAAAGCAGATGTTTGCAAATGACTTATTTTGACACAACACAAAATAAAATCTGTCTGCCGCGGGCAGTGTTGGATGTAATGTGATTGTGCAATTTCATTACAAAACGGAGGCAGGAGGTGAAATCCATGACATGACTGGGGGGAAAACTTTGGAACGCTTTTGATTCATATTAGCTGCATATCTTTGCATAATTGCTTCTAGCATTTTTCAATATTTTCAGAATATAAGAAAAAATATTTTAAGGCACATTGGTGGGGTTTTTTTTATTCAGTATTGTAACATCTTCAACCTGGATGAGTGAACACATAAGCAATAAGAAAAGGATTTAATAAAAAAAATATTAATTTATGTGCTCTAAAAAAATTCTGTACATATTTTTCATTTTTCAAAAACATCACTTCTTCTTTCTAAGGCCCACTCGTACGATTTGGCTCTGATTTGACATGAGCCATTCTGAGTCTCAAACTTGCCATTTTTCCAAGTATGAAACGGAAGCGCCACCTTGTGGAGCAATGTATTAGTTCGTCTGGCATTTGGAAAAGGTTGGATTGATAGTTGGCGCTTTTGAGCACATCATGTTGAGTTCCCTCGCGATGACGTGCATTGCTGAGTCCCGGAGCACACAAAGTGCATGAAAACATTCAAGACTGGTGACAAGACGTCAAAATGAAATCGATATTTGGATGACAAAGATCTGACGAGGACATTGGCGACGAAAAAGTAATGGCTTGCTCAAGCAAACTTTGGCGCTGGAAGTCAGATGGGAGCTGCACAACAGGTTAGACGCACTCAGGATTTTGGAAATATGTTCTTATTTTTATGCGGAATGTCATCTCGAGGGCGTGTGTGGTTTACCTTGATCTCCACGCAGAGCGGCGGCGTGTGCGAGTGCTGCAGGAGGCTCGGCGCGGTCAAGTTGGGCAAGCACAGAGCGCAGCCGCTGTAGATGTCCATCACTTTGTCGCACCGCCACGCTAACGCACGCACACACACACACACACACACACACACACACACACACACACACACACACACACACACACACACA